>MU224254.1:1842026-1887176 GCA_018584345.1 Thuja plicata | reverse complement strand
TATATATATATATATATAAACTTACATAGCTTTATTGACATGTACATATATTACTATACATATATACTTACATACTAGTAAAAATATATATATTAACAAATAAAAATAGGAATTAGCAAATACCTATGAATAACATTAAAACTTTAAAGAAAAACATATAAATAGACAAATAAATACACACAGAAATAGATATATTTATATAGGTATAGACAGGAATGCACAAATATCCTCATTAATAAATACATAATCAATCTGATACATATATCAATACACCTTAGAACAAATACATCATGAAAACTTTTACTAATCTTTAAACATATATATGAACAGACTCTTATAATCGCTAATGCAAACAAATTTAAATACAAAAAATACCCACTAATTACAACAGTTTATGACCTATAAGACTTCAAACTCCACCAAGCATAGAAATAAATAAGCTCAGTTCATAGACATAAATTTATCTGCACCAAACTAAAGGTGTTTTGTATTTCTGAATTGTAGGGTTCAGAAAAATCTTATTCCAACACAAAGCAACTACACAAAGACAAATATATAAAATTTGCTTATGTTTTCGTAAACATATATCCATCTATAATTATAATTAGATATAAAAAAAATATATAAACATACTTCTACACCAATATAAATACACAAATACGTACCTTTATACTTCAGATTTTAGACATGTTATTGCAAATTAATGTCTATTTTTACCAGAAATACTCTTTCTTTTATAAATCCACTAAGCCGAGATTTCCATTATACTAAAGCCCCGTTTGGTTGTGGGGTGGAATTGGATTTTGATGCCCAAAATCAAGTTTTGGGTTGAAATCCGCCATTTGGTGTGTTAAAACAATAACCCAAATATAGTTTCCATCTTCCAATTTCATGCTAAAATGAGGGTTTCCATCCAATTAGGTGGAATACGATTTCAAAACCTATTTTTATGTTTTTTTTATAAATTGCCAGTTTTTCCCTAGGTTGAGACACTACCATTTCTTTGCAATTTCAGATGGTTGTGAGAGCGAGGAATCCGAATGAAAAGATTGGCATAGATTATTTGCAAAACAACTATGGGGTTTTCTACAGCGACATAGAGCTCTGCAAGGGCAAACTACCTACGTTTTACCATGGCCACAGGAGTACTAATAATTTAAACATTAATATCACTAGAAATAAGGTCAAAATTACTATAGAGATTGTTTAGACTCTCACTACATAGCGGCAACAAGGAAATATTCCTTTGCATTTGAAAGAGGAAAATCTCGTGAAGATCGAGTTTGGGAAACTGAAAACCATGAAGATCACTTTCTGCTTGCACTGTGATCTGGTGGTCGACAAACTAGATGAAAACACTAGTATCACCATAAGAAAGAAGAAATGCAAGGTGAAGCTTTGAGCACACAGACTGGACTGGTAGATTGTTTTGGTTTATGTTTCTTCTATCTTGACTGCTTTGGCAAAAAGAATCAAGAGAGGAATTTGGTATTCGATCATGGTCAACCAAACGATCTAATTTATATCTAGAAGATGCAAAACTGGAATTTCAAAACCCTATTTTGAGATAATAAGGTTTTGAGTCTAATTCCAATTCCCCAACCAAACGGGGCCTAATTGGAAAAACTAAGGTTTCCATTATAGTTTACGGGAAGTGGTGATTGTGTGCATGAAACAGACAATGAAATCAGCTACAAAGAATGTAATCACAGGAACAAAGAAGGAACAAGTGCCCAAGCTAACAACCGAGGGTTTCTAATAACAAAAAATTCATATATAAATTCTTTCTAAAATACTTAAGAAGGCGATTAAAGGGTCATTTTTAAAGCTTTGTACATGAAAGAATGCCTTTGTAATATTTTTGTAAATGAGGGAAAACTCTCATAATTTGTAAACTGTACATTTTGGACCTTGGGTCCCGGGCGAGACTGAAGGTTTTCTTCTCCATTCTTTCCTACCAGTGCCCGAAGAGAATGGAAACATTTGTAATTTATCATGATAAATAAAATATACGTGCTTTGGCCTATTATTGATAAAAAAAAAGTACAAATAAAATTAAGATTGACATTTAAATTATTTATAATTTATAATCAATGATTTTTTAAATAATTATAATTAAAAATCATATTTCTAATTGTTATAATTATAATTATTAAAAATATATTATTATAATCATATAAATTTATAATTATTTAAAATATATTTAATTAAAATTAAGATTATAGTTAAAAAGGAATATTAAAATATTTAAGATTGTAATTAGGTTAGGATTGTTAAAAGTATAATTATCATTACAATTAACTTACTAATATAATATTACATTATATATTTTTAATTACAAAAGAATATTATTTATATTATAATTATAAAAAATTATATTAATTAAAAAATTAATATATTTAATATTTATAATAAACATAATAAAATTACAATTAAATTTATATACAAATTATAATTACAATTAAATGTGTGATTAAAGGCAAGTACTAAGACACTAGTGACACTTGTTAATATTTGAAACAAGAATTACTAAAAGATAGACCATAAATAACTTTGCATGTTACATTTCATTCATATTTAATTTAATCAGTAATTGAATCTAAGAAGTTTAAGTTGCTTCTAATATTAACACATTTAATAAGCATCATTAAATATCAATTTGGATATTTTAAAAATATCAAAACACAAAAATAAACAAGTGCCACATAGTGGCATGTACTTGCAGTAATTAATTATAATTTAATAAAAATAAATATATGTAATGTTATATATGTATTCAAAATAAAAATGAATGAATAAAAAATTGATGAATCATAACTCAAGTAATATTGTTTATCAAATTACAATTAGTGAGAGTTATAATTTAAAGGAATTCACAAGTAGTGAATAAATATGAAAATTTTATTTGTTAAGTTTTGAAATGATCTTTTGAAAATATTAGCATTCTTTTTCTAACTTTTGTATTTCACAAATCTTACGGATAAAAGGTTCAAGCCTCCCAAAAAAGGGGTATATGAAAATTTTATTTGTTAAGTTTTAAATGATCTTTTGAAAATATTAGCATTCTTCATCTAACATTTGTATTTCACAAATCTTAGGAAAAAAAGGTTCAAGCCTCCGGAAAAAAAAGGTCCTATATTGCCTACGGCAAGTACAATAATGGTGGATACAATACTATTTTTACATTTGAAGAACTAATGCACCTAATGTAAAGTTTCAAAGTAAAAATTTAGTCATAATGTTTGGAGAGTGGTTAATGTCAAAAGAATATTCTTACTTCAAATACATAAAGTACTCTTAAATAGAAAATGAGTATATATTCATTTTTAATTATCTAATACTAACATCTAATTAGAAAACTAATATTAACATCTATCTAATATTAATATTATATGTTTAATAGTAATATCTATCTATATATTAAATAACTTGGAATAACTATATTAATGAGTACAATACTTTGGTTGATCTTTCTTTTTATAATGATTACTTCTATCTTATCTATATTTTTTTTTCTAATTTGGTTCATTAAATCTTGAACTTTGTAGAAAATGTATTTATCTAATAATTTATAATATTTTGATGCTAGATAAGATAAAGATAAAATTAGAATATCTATTATTTTTTAATTATCTAATAAAAATTTATCTAATTAAAAATCTAATTTAAATTATCTAATATTTATATCTATCTAATAATATATATTTATCTAAGTATCTAAAAAGATATTGTGATGCATTCATTTATCTATAAGATTTTTCTAAATTTCTCACTTATTTCTAATTTTAAACATGTTGATTTTCTTATTTTTTAATGTTGTAATAATGATGTTATATCTTTTAAATTTTGAATATATTTATCAATATCATAATTTTTCAAAAACAATCTTTATTTTCTAAATATAAATTATATTGGTTAATATTAAAGATACAATTAAAAAAAATTATATACATTTGAAATGTGATTGAAAAATAATTGGTAATTATAATAAATTGATAATTGTATTATATATAGTAGAGATATGTGTTTAATTAAATTAAAATATTTAATATAATAAAGTATTATAAGATATATCTTTCTAAAATGATGATGTGTGTTACGCATGAAATTTTTTGATCTTATCAACCATGTCTTATTTAGTAGTCATTTTTTCACCTAGTTCAATATATCAAACAAATGTTGATTGCAAAATCAAAATAATTATTATATTATAATTAAAATAATATATTATTTTTGTATTTAAAATAAGGAGATCATTACAAAATTACCAAATCAAGTTCACAGTATCAAGATCAAAATAGTAAACTGAATTTTAGTAGAGCAGATCATCAAAGATATCCACCCAAGCAGTCCATCCCATGGTGCCCTCCATCCAAACGATGTTTTTCCTTTTCTGTACTTGGTGGAGCATGAAGATCATGTTGTCTGAAGAAAACTTGTTATTCTTTTTCAGCTCTTGGTTGAGCTATTTTATAGTTCTCTCAAAAAAGTGCAAGTTGTCCATATGGTTCCTCCAGGCCTATCCATCCTTGAGATCATATGCGAAAAAGGTGGTGTACCCATTCTTTAGAAGCCTTTTGAATTTTTCTTTTTCAACTCTCATGGTAATTTGCACCTGTAAGAAAATTTTAAAAAATGGGAGACTTTTGAAAAACTCAGTAAGAACCCTAGGCATGTTTTCAAACCTCTCGTCATTCCTGCACTACTAGATTTTCCACAGACTATTAGAAGAAAGAATATCCCAAAACAAGTTAGTATCCTTTTTAACACCATTAATATGTCCAGTAATGATTTTGAAAACATTAATGTCTCTAGGAAGAGTAAAACCAAACATGAGCCATATTTCTTTGGCAAAGCTGCAATAAAAAAAAATGTCTTCCAGTTTCAAGGAGTTCACAGATGTTACAGTATTGAGTCGTAGAGATGTCCTTTCTGATAGGGAGTCTATCAAGAGTCAAAATCCATTTAAAACATTTGATCTTAGGGTCAATGGGGCTTTTCCATAACCTCCCAAAGTTTTTCTTCCAGGAGGGGATATCAAGATTAGAGTACCAGAATTTATTGATATGGCCCATGTTGGAGTCATTATACCCAATCACACCATAAATGTTTTTGGCTTTGATTCTGGTTATAATGGTTCCATCAGGCCATTTAGCCATCAAAAATCTATTCGAGTCAATATAATAATAGGTGGGAAGATCCCTACAAGCTTTAGTTATCAAATTGTAAGTTCTTTTCTGAGATAGAGGGATGTTAAATTTGATCCTTAATTCATCCCAACTAAGGAGACTGTCATGCTCAAAGAGATCCATGTACTGAGTGATGCCCATCTTATGCCAATACTTGGCAGAACATCCTTGGGAAAGGGCAAGGGGCTTACCAGAAGATTGTAAGTTCCACCAAATGGACCTTTCGCCAAATAGATGATTATCATCATGGAAATATTTATTAGTAACATAAGTTTTGACCTTGTTCCAGGCTTTCCAAATGGATTTGAAGACAGCTGAGCCTTGAACCCCAACCAAAAAACACCCAAAGATCAATTCATTAAGAGGTAATTCTTCCAAGACTTAGCATTAATAGGGAAGCCTCTTTCAATATTACTCCTAACAAGAACTTTCCAAGGCTCATCCCCAGCGAAGGAGTGGAAGATCCATTTGGCGGCCAAGGCTACCCCATATTTTTAATATCTTTCAATCCCAGCCCCCCAAGGAGTTTGTCAGTATGACATCATTCCCATTTAACCGCATGGAGCTTTTTGTTCCCTTTGCCATCCGACCAAAGGTAATTCCTTATAGCCTTTTGAATTTCTAAAATTTGGTAATTGCTGAACATCCAGGCAGAAGAGTAATAAATATTGTAAGAAGATAGAATTTTTTGGCAGACTTGCACTCTACCAACTAACGATAGATACTTGTTGTGCCGTTTATTCAATTTTTTGTAATTTTCTCCTTAACCCAGAGCCACATATCTTTGAGTGAAGGTTCAATAGAGAATGGTATGCCCAGATATCTAACGATCTTGTGAGCCCCCCCATAGATAGTTGTACTTATTAAACCAGGCTGGCGGCTGCTCATCCCAATTGAGACATATGGATTTGGTATGAGAGAGACGAGCCCCAGAGATAGTACAAAAGATCTTGAGTTTATCTTGCAGAGTTTCAAAATTTTCTTCAGAAGATTCATGGAAAATGGCAGTGTCATCCGCAAACTGATAGTTAATAAGGTCAGATCCATCAGGAGGGAAATACCTTTAACCGAAGGAGAAAGAGTGTTGTCTCTAAGAATATAGAATAGGGCATCCGCAAAAATAGCAAAAAGGGAAGGAGCCAAAGGAAAACCTTGTCTTATGGATCGGCCAAGGGGAAAAGCTTCTGAAAGGGATCCTTTGATGTCAACCTGATCATGAGCATCATTAAGTAGCACTTTGACCGCATTACAGAAGAAGGGAGGGAACATAACTTGACTATGTTTCTTCTGGAATGGAGCTTTATCTCCAAAATAATATATTATTATTCTATAAGTGTACATTATACAAATTTTATATTAAATAAAATATTATTATTCTATAAGTGTACATTATAATAATTGTATATTAAATTTACTAAAATTATTATATTATTTTATTTTATCATAAAATTAATTTAATAAAAATCAAGAAGACTAGTAAACTATAAATTATAATTTATTTAACTTTATACTTTTTAATTTTTTTTATAATAAAATTGGTTTTTATTTTTTATTAGTTATATTTAGGTTAGGGGTTTGATTTCATTAATCTATTATCTTCTTTACTTTACTTTGTCAAAACTTTATTTTTAAAATTTCTAATTCACATTGACAACCACCTTAAATCTAATTATAATAAACCACACCCATAAATTATAATTTATAAAATTATTCCAATATATATTTAAAAATAAAATGTATAATACATTATGAATAAAAACTAATAAAAAATTAAGATTTAAAAATAAGCTTATCATTCAACTATAGTTTTTCTTTTAAAATATATGTATGATAAGATAAATTTATTAATGTCTAACAAGAGACCAACAAGGGTCTAAGGACTAGAAATGTAAGCAAAAGGAGGCAATGTAAAATCTAGCTTAATTACAATTTATTATTTATCTTTATATTTTTAAAGTAACTTATTTTATTTCTAATTGTTAAAGTAAATAAAATAAAATAAATAAAAAGAATTAGAAATTTTAACATTGTAATTAAATATTATAGATAAGATAAGATAAGATAAATTTATTAATGTCCAACAAAAGAACAACAAACCAATAGGGAAGAGAATCACAAATCTAGAGTATAAAATAAAATAAATTTTGATCATAAAATTTAATTTAATATTAATTTAATATTGTATACAATACTTCTAACAAAATATAAAATATCTTATAATTTTCTCATTTCAAAATTGAAGATTTAATTTTTCTATAATAAATTAATAATTTTACATATACATATGCACATACATAAATACATAAATACTTTTTACTTACTTTATGATGAAATCATTTTTTATTTTTCACTATTGATATTTAGGCCTAGAGTTTGATTTCATCAATCTATTATCTTCATTGTTTTACTTGTCAAATTGTGATTTATCTATTGACAACTATGAAAATAAATTATAAATTATTTTCTTATAAGATAAGATAAGATAAGATAAATTTATTAATGTCCAACAAGAGACCAACAAGGATCTAAGGGTCTAGAAAGGTACAACAAAAGGAACAACAAACCAACAGACCACCAAACACTGGCCGGGAAAATAACCAAGAGCGAAAAAAGAAAGAAGAGAACAAGAAATAACAGGTAAGAAGAACAAACACAAGAGAAGGACTAAGGATCATTTTTAGGTAGAAAGAAATCCAACACTGAAGGATAATGATCCAGATGAGCAGGAACCCTGGGTCATTGTTGTGAGCTGCTAGAGATGTGTCGCTGACAGGTAAAGGTGTTGTGGGGTCTCACAGATCTAGAGTGACTGGTGATGGAGGCAATGTGAGGCCGCTTCACCCCCTGTAAAGGAGACAAGGGTGAGAAGAAGGTCATAATGAGCTGATCAGCTATCTGTCTCTGGGGGAAAAGAAGTTGTAGAGTATGCTCACAGAGCTGTACAGTCTCACGGAGATAAAACGCTAGGCATCTCTGATCGGTGTAGTTGAAGAAAGCAGTCAAGGAATTTCATCCTCTGAATAAGAAATAGAATCTCCCTCTGATCTCATAGTAAGTAGGACAATAGAAGATGAAGTGTGTCTCAGTCTCAATCTCGGCCAGGGTGCATAATCTGCAAATCCAATCATCTCTATCAATGTGATGGTCTGTCTGGGCCCGAAGGCAGTGAGATTCAACCTTGAAATATCCCAACATGATGTGAAGGGCATGACACCAATGCTAAGATAAGTATCTAGGACGAAAAATAATCCCATCCCAAATTTCTAGAAATTGCTCAACATAAAAAGCCATCCTCGGGCGCAGACCCCCACATGGGTTGTTCCAGGTCGTGGTGATATACTTCCTGTATATGTCAAGTCTAACATTTCAATTCAACTCTTGTCTGGAAGGGAGGAGGTGAGTCGGAGCGTCAAGCGAGAACTGCTAGGGTGGAGATGATCAATGTTAATCCCGATGGAACCTAAAACGGATGAGGCCTGGGCATACCAACAACGGGCTCTGGGGGAGGGGTCTAACTTGGCAATTGCCACTGAAGAGCAATAAGCCAGGTAGGAGTATCTATTGTGACCATCATTGGAGTCCACAAAACAACGGAGGTGGTGAATAAACCAAACTAGATCAAAGATGACCCCCAATCTTAAGGGATGAGCCCCAAACTCAGCCAGAATGATGCTATGAGAGGTGTACCAATGATATCTGATGATACATTGGAGGAAGATAGTATGAAATTTCTCAATAGAGGCCCAATCAGAATCTAGAAGGGACGACCCCCAAAGAATAGAGTCGTACTGTAGGTCTCACCAAGGAATCCAAGAGGGACAACTTGGACGCGGTATCCTGAAAATGATGTCTGAAACATTGTCTCTCCAACATGGCAATAGAACCCATCCCTTTAGTGATCCTAGGAAGAATGGCGGGTCTCAGGCTGAAGTGAGGGCCAGAGAACTTGACTCCAAGGTAGGTGTATGAAGAAGTAATCTCAATCTCCAGTCCCTGTAGTAGAAATGAAGATGTGAGGTCTTCAGGCAGTTGAAGATTATCACCCGTGTCTTACCGAGATTCACCACCAGCTATCTCAAATAAAAAAAAAAGGCCAAGCTATCAAGAAGTCTCTAGAGACTTTTCGGTGAGGAGGCAAGGAGAACCACATCGTCAGCGGAGAGGACAATGGAGATAAGAACTGGTGCAGGTAGAAACCATCACCCAGAAGTGAGGAATCTCTGAGAAAAGCCTTGAGCTCATCAATGTAGATGCCAAACAAGGTGGGGGAAAGGGGGCACCCTTGTTTTACTCCAATAGTGCTCTGGGTAGGGTTAGAGAAACCCTCAAGAGTCTTGAACCTTCCCTCAACATGCTCATAAAGTCTCATAATAGCTATCAAAAGAGTATCAAAAATCCTGATATCTCTAAGTCTCTGGAAGAGGGCCACCTGAGGGACGGTATCAAACACCTTACAAAAGTCAATGAAGCAATAATAGACTTTCGCAGAACGATGGTGAGCCTCCTCAATAATCGCCCGCAAAGTCAGGATGTGGTCCATGGTCTGGTAATCTTCCCGGAAGTCAGCTTGACCTCTAGCCCTATAATCTCTCATGTCCAACTCCCTATTAAGAATAGTATTCAGTGTTGTTGCAAAGAGTTTGGTGAAGGTGTGCCCAGTCATGATGGTCCTATAATTGCTGGGGTCAGAAACTAAACAAGCCTTGTGAATCGAATATATTAAGTGTCTCAACCAGGACTCAGGGAAGCTGGTGCAAACCACACTAAAGAGTGTCAGAAGATAGGAGCTCAGCACAAAGATACTGAGCTTGAAGAGCTCAGCTTGAAAACCATCCTCATTGGCTGCCCTGCTACATCTCAGGGATCTGATAGCCTTGTAGATGGTGGAAGTGGTAAAGATGTGGCAGTGAGTGGGAAGGGTGAGGTGGAGAAATGGTTGATCGAGGATTTTGTAAAGAGTGGAGGTGTGGGAGGCAAGGGATCTAGGATCGATGACGAAAGGCGGAGTAGGATTCTAAGGGAACATGGTGCGCCAGAAAGGCTTAGGATTTTGAATGAGCCTATCATATAGGGATGTGCACTATGAGGCAATGAAAATATGTTTCTTTGAGTGAAGAAAGCGGCAGTAGGAGGAACGAAGGCCAGTGAATTCGAAAGGGAGAGTCTCAAAAGTCAAGTGCAAGGAGCGGTGGAAAGCTTTACAGTCATCATCAAACCATCGGTTCATAGGGAAAGTAATCTGGTGTGTGGATCTAAGGATAGGGTGGTGAGGGCTGGAGAGGAAAGCCGCCTCCCAAATAGTTGTGATCAATAGGTCAAACATAGAGGAAGCATGGCAGCAGTCAGGAAAACTCTTAGGCGAGAGGAGACGATGGAGGTGGAGGGTAAAGAGATCACAGTCACCCTCAGAAAACTAGAAATGGAAGTGGGTAGGAGAACGATCAAGGACAGCCATGGGACGAGGAGGGAGAGACGAGTGAGGGGGAGGAGAAAAGTGAAGTGCAAGGCTCAGAAGAGCGTGGTCGGCTAACGAAAGATGAGAGATAGTGAAGCAATAGATGGAAGGGATAAAAGAAGCACTAGTGATATCATATTCAACCACACTGGCGCCACCATAGTGCGGCCAACACATGAAAAAATTAGAACCAAGAAAGCAAGAGAGGTCATTCTGAATAACCAAATCAGAAGACTCACAGAGCTGGAGGACGTGATGGCCATAAATAGATAAAGGTCTGCCGTAATCCTCAGAAATATGGTGGAGCCCCAAACTGGCAGGAACTAGTTCTAAGGTACAGGTCCAGTCAGTACCTTGGTCATGTGTAGGGGTCTATAGCTCCCTAGTCCATGCATTAAAGTCTCCCAAAATAATGATGTCCTCCAAGGTATTGAATCTGGAAATGAACTCCATCAAATCAATAAATGGGTCCCCATCCTTGGTACTATGAATGGTGTATGGCGAGGATGCCGGTGGAAAGTAGCAAACTGCGATGAAGATGTCTCTCTGGAGGTGGCTGGCATGACATACTCGGATCCACATAAATTTGGCATGTGTTTCTGAATGAACCACTGAAGTAGCATTGAAGAGGCTGTCCCTAATCAAGCAGGCAACTCCTTCAGAGCCCCGTACACCACTCGAAGAGCGAACTTCCTCCCTGAAGATAGAAACCCACTGATAACCGTCGAAACCCAAGAGGGGACGAAGAGGGCTCTCATGGGTCTTTGTAACAGCCAAGATATCAGCCGACCCCACCACATCTTGAAATAGACCAGGTAATGACCAAAGAGAACCATTACCATTCCAACAGTTAACAAGAAGAGAGCCAGAGGAGGGCTCACTCTTGTAAAATTGCTGACATGGTCATCATTTGGCCTTTGCGGCCTACCTCAAATCCCAACAGCTGGGGGGAGAATCCTGAATCACTGCCTTGAGATTCCTAATAACTGCCCATTTACCACTGCCTCTGGCCTCAGCAATGAGGTTCCTGGCCTGTTTTAGTTTTGCCACCTGTGTTCTAGTGAGATCCCCATCTAGATAAATCTTAGATGGAAGAGAGAATAACTTCCTCTTCGCTCTAAGAACCTGCAGTCTATCAGCAAAGCGAGAAACCTCATAACAAGAGTACCATCGGGACAAACCCAACATCTGTCGAGTGAAATATCATGAATGTTGAGTAGATCCTTGAGAAATGATTGCCCGACAGAGGAAGGATCGGCAGTGGGGGGAGACCACGAACACGCAGGTTCAACTCATGCACCTGTCTCACACGCTAATCGTCCATCTTGCCTTGAACCAACTTCTCCACCCTTGAGAGAGGTGCAACACTAACTGTATTATCACAAATAGAGGTCCAAGTTTTCACCTTCTCCTCGGTCTCAGACATTAGAGTTGAGTGTTTAGCAACGATATATACTTTTTGATATATTTAATAATATTTTTTTTTTCATTAGTCATATTTAGGTTACGAGTTTGATTTCATCAATCTATAATATTTATTATTTTACGTTGTCAAATTTTCATTTTATAAAATTTCTAAGTCTCATTGACAACTACCACAAACCACAAATGTATGTCTAAGTTAAATTTAATCAAATTAATAAGGACCCATTAATTATAAATTACAAAATTATTCCAATATATCTTTAAAAAAATGTAGAATAATCTTATTATTTATAGAAGTCTTAAAAATATTTGTACCATTAATTATTCTGATTAGATTTTTCATTACATAGCAACTCAAATGGAGGAGCTGTGAAAATATCAAAAACAACAAAAACTATAGGCTGTGAAGATATGAAATCTTCATTGTGCCATAATACTGTTGACTTGTAAGTCTGAAGAGATTTTTATATCAAAATTGCCAATCCCACTTTGCATGATGATAGAAAAAGCAATATAGAAAAATTGCAGAGCTTAATATTTATAATATACAGAAATATAGAGACCCAAAATAAAAGGAAATTAATAAAATGGGTGAAGAATAATGAAGTTGGGAGATATTCTTCACATATAATTATTAATAATTAAAATGCCTTGGGGATCATCTTCTCTCATAAGGTTTTACTTTCGACCCACAGGAGTAACGTCTCTTTCTCCAATGCTTAATAATTTCAGAATCAGATTTGACGTACCAAAGAAACCTATGAAAACTTTAATGTCTTAACAAAACAAACGTAGGATCTTTTTCTGAACTGTAACATCCGTGCACTGTGGTCCCAAAAACTTTTCCGTGCAGTGTGGTCCAAGCTCCTATCTATTGACAAGTGTAAGCATTCAGTTCGATCTATCATTGAAGTTTTGTCTGCTCACAGTTGTAATACACATATCTACCATTTTCAGACTTTATCATTTTCTGCACTGCATTCTACTTGTAGAAACCTGCACCTTACAATAACAGCTGTGCTTGTGACTTTGTATTTCTCCTCATCAGTATTGGGTTTTCATGTTAACCTAATTTTCTCTGCAACTTTTTTTTTGTTTTGAAGGAAAATAGTGAAGAGAGTGAAGAGAAACAATGGGGAGAGGCAAGATTGAGATAAAGAAGATTGAAAATACAACAAACAGGCAGGTAACATTCTCCAAGAGAAGATCAGGGCTGTTCAAGAAGGCAAAGGAGATATCAATTTTATGTGCAGCAGATGTTTGTGTTATTGTCTTCAATAGCACTGGAAGGCTATATGATTTTGCAAGCTCAAGGTTGGTTGATAGGTTATTCTCTTTATATAGTTTTTGTTGACTGATTGAATCCATTTGTATACATATACCATCTAACAATTTTAATTGCAAGAAATTTGATTGATTAAATTTTTTCTGCAAAGATTTCAAAATAATTTGTTAATGGGTTAGTTGTTTTTAAACATTTTGAGATTCAGAAATCTAAATATTTGAATTTGGAGTATTGTATTTTACATGTTCTTATCTAACAAAACTAAATACAGATAACTTGCAATCCTTATTATTTGAGAGCTTTTAACATTACCTAATATTGTAAATTCCATTTTCACAGAAATCTTACAAGTTTCATTTTCACACAAATCTATCTACCATGGATGTTTTTCTTCTCTCAGATATGAAGGCCAATCTAACCTAAAAGTGATTGTTATCTTAGTTTATCTTTCCTCTCATCAGAATGGTTATGAAGTGATTCTATTTACATATCAGAAAGAGTAAAATATATTATACAGAAAAAAATCCATTTAAATAAAAGTTCAAAATGTTGATTTTACAGAAATTTGGAAAAATCTAATATACAACTTCGATATAGATCTGTTTATCTTGTCATAACAGTAAAAACATTGGAACACATAAGGAATGCCTCTAGCCTAAAACAAATTCTTTATCTTAGTTTTACTTTTTAGCAGTCAAAATGGGTATCAATTACCTCAGTATTTACATAAATGGAAAGATGGAGGAAATCACACAGAGAAATACCTGCTTAAATAATGTTAATATTATAGAATCTTTGAAAAAATATCTTGAATTTTAAAGATCTATTTTGCATTGTTCTAAGTTGAAATGAATTGTACTGCAATAGCATGAAAAGAATTCTGGAGAGATACAGGAATGCCTCTGGAGGGCGAGCTTGGAACAATGAATATGAGGTGGGCGTCCCCTTAAAACTATTTTCTTGACAACTTAATATACAACTTGCTAATTTCTGAGATCCCTGCAAATCATTTAGGTTTTAAAGCACATGTAATTTACTTTTTGTGGGTATGTTTTCTGGTCACAAGCAGCAAATGTTGTCACAATTTAGAAATCTGAAGAATGAAAATGAGGAGCTGCAAAAGGAATTGAGGTAGTGTTATGTTTACAAACTGAAAATTTTAAGCTAAATAAAAAGTATAAGATTAAAGAATCATTGTGTTTTATTCTAATAATCTTCTGTGTAGTTGTGTGACGGGTGAAGATGTGGAAACATTGGCGCCAAACCAACTGGACTATCTTGAAGGAAATCTCGTACTTGCAGCAAAGAAAGTTCGAGAGAGAAAGGCAAAAAAATAATAATAATTCTATACAATTTAATACATATTACTTAGAATTAAAAATGCTGTATACTGAACAGTTTTCATCTTTTGCTTGATGTTTCAAAACAGACAGAAGTCTTAAAATATGAACGCCGAAAGACAGAAAGCAAGGTAACATTAATATAAGTTTCTTGACAAAATCGTTTTCAATAGTTTTCTATCTATTAGCATTATGAATTTTTCTACAGTTCATTCATGATATCAGTATATATACATGTCTGAATTTAGTTCTTAAGATTGACTAAAATCAATGTTTCAGATCATATTTAGTGGTCCTTTGTGACAAGAAAACCAATAAAATATTTTTAGTGATCCTTTGTGACAAAAGAAAATCAATTTCATTTTAGTGCTAGATTATAAGATATTATCCAAAACATTGATATAAATAACAGTTACAAAATCAAATTCAAAAATTTATACATTCTGAATCTTTCAGAAAATTGAATCAATATATGATCGAAACGGTTGATGTTAATAAATATTTCAAAATAGAATTCAAAAATCTAATTAAAAACTTTATACATTCTGAATCTTTCATAAAATTGAATCAATATATGATCCAAAAGGTTGATGTTAATAAATATTTAAAATAGAATATGAAAATCTATACGTATTGAGGCTTCATCTGATTTTATCAAAACCCTAAAAGTGTTTACTTTGATTTTGGTCATGTACAGTTCAGATTTTATCAAAACCCTAAAAAGTGTTAACTTTGATTTTGGTCATGTACAGGTGATTGGATTGCAGCAGAAGTGCTCTATTCTCAGGGAATGGGTAGGTATTACCTACGAATTCATTCATTTTGTTACAGACTTTGGATTTTTACAGTCAAAGATAATAAAATCACAAAATCAATAATACGAAATGGATTCAGACTCAATCATACACTAATATTGGTTTGTTCTGTGCTGTAGCTTGCAAATCCAGATATTCCTGAGGAATATGGCCATAATGTTAGTAACTCGGAGGGACAAACTCCTCCACCTGCATTTCGTGTGCAGCCAAACCAGCCCAACCTCCAAGGCAGTGGAAACTAAGACCCTAGCGTTTAGGGTTTCAGCTCTACTATCTGTTGCTTCATAGATTTGTAAGTTATTTACCTGCATGTAAGACGATGTTGCTCCATGGACCAGAAAAAACGTATATTTGATACCATAAATAGATTGCCAAGGAAAATATGTGACAAAAACCTGAAATCAGCCGTGTAAATGTTAATCTTCAGAAAACTTTTAAACTTTTAGATGCTGAAAAACCTAAAATAACTTATAAGCCACACGTGTAAAGGTACATCTTCAAAATATTGAACTGTTAGATGCTGAATTCGAAGTTTTTATATGTGTATATTGTTATATCATGATGAACTCGAAGTTTTTAGGGTTTATGCTCCAATATATGTTGCTTCATAGATTTGTAAGTTATTTACGTGCATGTACGATGATGTTGCTCCATGGACCAAAAAAAACAAAAGTATATTTTTATACCATAAATAGATTGCCAAGGAAAATATGTGACAAAAACCTAAAATCAGCCGTGAAAACGTTAATGTTCAGAAAAAATTTGAACTTTTAGATGCTGGAAAATCTAAAATAACTTATAAGCCATGTAAAGGTTAATCTTCAAAATATTGAATTGTTAGATGCTGAATTCGAAGTTTTTATATGTGTATATTGTTAGATAATGCTGAATTCGAAGTTTTTTTAGGGTTTCTGCTCCACTATCTGTTGCTTCATAGATATGTAAGCTATTTACCTGCATGTGCCATGATGTTGCTCCATGGACCAAAAAAAAAAACATATATTTTTATGCCATAAATAGATTGCCAAGGAAAATATGTGACAAAAAACCTAAAATCAGCCAGGACAAACATTAATCTTCAGAAAAATTTTGAACATTTAGATGCTGTAAAACCTAAATTAACTTTTTCCCAAAATAACTTATAAGCCATGTAAAGGTTAATCTTCGAAATATTGAACTGTTCGATGCTAAATTCGAAGTTTTTATATACGTATATTGTTAGATCATGCTGAATTCGAAGTTTTAGGGTTTCTGCTCCACACTATCTGCTGGAGCATAGACATATAAGCTATTTACGTGCATGTTCCATAATGTTTCTCAATGGAAAAAAAAAAAAAAAAACATATATTTTTATACCATCAATAGATTGCCAAGGAAAATATGTGACAAAATCCTAAAATCAGCCAAGGAAAAACATTAATCTTCAGAAAATTTTTGAACTTTTAGATGCTGGAAAACCTAAAATAACTTATAAGCCATGTAAATGTTAATTTTCGAAATATTGAACTGTAGATTCTGAATTCGATTTTTTTTATGTGTATATTTTTATATCATAACAAAAAACTTGACTGCTGGTTACAAACAAGAAAATTGCCTTGAAAATGGAAAGAAAATCATTAACTTCATCCAAAAAGGTAACAGCCGTTGTTCAAAGATAAATCTTAGGGTTACAAAGCGTTTTTTTTTGCTGTTATAACCTACCTGCATTTCTACTATCCGATTGATTTAAATTGACCGGATGCGACTGCTAATACAATTCTTTCTTTCTGAAAAAATCTCATAAATATCATAACTTTAGTTATTACTGTCTATTTAAATGTCAAGATCTGGACATTATCTGCTTTTGGCTCAATCATACCTGATTTTGTAAACATGCATACTATTTTGTATGGATACTGTCGTTTGCCTTTTCTGGAAACTTGTTCAGAATTTTGTTGTCAAAATAACAGCCATTAGATTCATAGTTTCTTCGCTCTCATTGCTATACGCGAAATATTACAGAAACTGCTTAACAGTTTGAAAAGTTTAGATCTTGCAAACCTGGCATTTAGCGTTCGAATTTGCTCGGCAGAGACGAATTCGAGTCCTGCACATTATTTTTAAACCAACAAGTTTTGAAATAAATTTAAATTGGAACTCTGCATAAATCCGATAACTTCCTCCTCCAATGGATTTATTCAGTAGATTCGATAGGCATAAGTTTCATTTCTTCTATTAAAATTCGTGAAAAGTTATAGGCTTCATATACAAAATAACATTTTCATGGTAAATAAAACAGATTTGTTTTCTATTATTATTGATTATTTATTTGTGTTTAAAATATATTCTAATATTTCATTATTTATATTAATTCACTATTAACATATTTTAAAATATTACTTTAAAAGATTTTTCAGATTACTTTTTTAGATTTTCTATGCATATAAGTTTTTTTTAGACAATATATATGTATGTGATGAATGAATGAATGAAGGATTTTAATAACGTTGACGAGGCCAAAGCAGCTGAATGTTGATGTCCCATTTTTGCATCCATTTGCTGTTTTGTTTCATCCATGTGTTTTTCCTTCTTTCAAGCCTTTCTTTGGTGACAAGCCTAGGCCAGCGATGACTTCCCATATTCTGAGTTCCATAGCAATCACTTCCAGGGGGAAGGTACCCACCTCTGCCAATAGGATCTCATAAGGCACCGTGGTTTTGATTTTAAGGCTACTGATGATAAGATGTTTCCGTATTCTTTCTACTTGTTTCCATTTCTGATCCGACAACCTGCTGCCCCAAATTTCACATCCGTACAAAACCACTGGAGTGACAAGTAGCCCAAATAGAATTTTCTTTGTCTTCCAATCCCGGAATTCTGCATTTCGGGGTGTCATGTTCCCCTAGCTTGCGTTCATACAACATTGTAGCATACTCCAGCCATTGGGTACCAGTTATGTTATTCTCTATTTGCTTCTTTTTGTTTCTGAGTTCGTTCCAAAACTTCTTGGGGCTTTTTTTCCCTAGATTGATAAGCTCAAGCCTTCTCCAGCTCACATATTGTTCCTTCTTTTGTCTTAGTAACTTGTTATACTCCTTGATTTTTTCATTGTCCTTTTGACCTCTCATATTAATTTTTGCCCTCTTGCACTCATCATCGAACCACGGATTGGCTAGAAATGTGTTCTTATTTCCTTTTTAGGTTTCGATCTTTTACAATCCTCGAGTGCCTTGTTAATAATAGAGACAAAGTTATCTTTTTCCACATGGTGCTGCTTGGCAGCATTAGAGTTCTTTTGCTGAATGTTAGATATCTTACTAAGGGAGTCTCTGAAATTTTTCTGATTATCATGTGTCATTAGGATCTTGCCAATTGGAGGACCATTTCTTTCCTTGTGTATCTGTTGTCCATTTCCCTGCTCTTTTATATGTGTTTCCAGTTTGAGAGAAATCGTGTTGTGGTCTGAGTTTAGAGCGATTGGACATTATCCTATCTCAAACTCCAAAATCTTTGAGGTGTAATTTTGGGAGTGGATGATGTAGTCTACTACACTTTGTCCGTTGTAGGTTTTGTAGGTGATGTGCCTAGAGTTGGGCCATTTTTTTGCCCCATTACATATGACCATGTTGTGAAGGCACCAAATACCCAGTAATTCTGCTTCAAAATGGTTGACCTTGCCTTTGTCATCCTGGGAGGATCTCTCCTAAAACTCAGCCCCCTCTTCCTCTAGCCATATTGAATCATTGTTTTCCCCGTTCCCTCTTTCAAGATTGAGAGTCTGATTATTTGTTGTTCTGGCATTAAAATCCCCTATGAGCAGAATTTCCCCTAAAGCGCTGAACGCAGATATGTCCTTATTGAGTGAGGCAAACAAATCTTCATGGTCAAAGTGTCTCTTCTTATAGAATTTTGATCCTTAGGAGCAAAGTAGCATGCTGCCACCCAAATAGTAACCTGATTTTCTATTATTTTTATCCAGATATATTGTTTATTTGCATCTTCTTTCTCTAATTTGACAAACCTGCCCTGAATTTTCTTTAATCAAGATGGTTGAAAGGAAATAAAAGTAGTCGGTATAGAGTTCATCACCCAACAATCTCATATTTTGTTTTGTACACAAAATATAGATTAATTATTTGTTCAGAGTTGAGAGTATGTAGCATTTCAAATTTCTTGAGTATCAAATGCAACTCAATTCAAGAAATAAGAAGATTTGCATTTTAATTTATTAGTCCATTTAATTTATTAATAATAGCTTCATATCTTATCATATATTTATAAGAAATTACTTTAGAGTTTTAGAGTTTTTTTTCTTTTTAATGGAAGGGTCTTCATTAACAAAGTTATTTTTTCTATCTGATATTGGAGCATGAGCCTTAAACTAAATTATCTTCTACTACTGTAGGACACCATCCAGATCTCATTCCTTATGATATGAGAGACTTAGACATAACAAGAATTGATTCTTAATGAGCTCATAAGAACATTCAACCTCAAAAACAAACGAGAGCCCCTTTAGAAACATTTTAGTACATTTCATTTCAACAATCATATAATATTGGACATAATATTCAAGAATTTTATATTAAAGATTTAATAGGTATTAACTAATGACAATTTGCCTAATCTTCTCCTGCTTTGCAAATTTTGAATTTTGAAAGTCCTCTTTCCATGGTGACCTCTGGGGAGGGCATAGTCCCTCCTGACCCCCCTCCTTGGTTTCAATCCTTTTTTCTAATCTGCTACTGGTTTTGGGTAATACAGGTGGTGATGGGGCCCCAAGAGCTTGTGAACCTACGATTACTGAGTTGTCGCTTAGTGCCCACATCTTTGACCTGGTATGTGCCTCCACTGATCTTGATCTTTTTGGAGATTATAAACCTATTGTGGACCTTGATACCACCAATACTGATCCCAAGATTTGTCTTTCCTAGAGATGTACCTCATCCCCCAAGATGGTGCTTGGAAAAGTGCCCTTGTGGGACAACACGCCTCTGAGGTGGTGCATTTGCAACCTCAAGTCTCCTTTGGGGAGGATGGTTTGGAAATCTGCCTCATGAATAGTATTGTTGATAGCATTTCCTCATTGCTCCACTTTTCTTTGGTGGGGAGATTCTTGGCCTTTAGGTCTACGATTGATATGGTTAAAAGATGGGTGAGCTCATGATGGAAGCTTAAAGGGAGTATGTGTCTCAGCCTTGCTGGGAGGACTCTTCCTATTCAATTTCACAGCTGAGAAGGACCTTATTTTTGTTTGATCAGGCTCTTGGAGTTATGGGAAGCACATTTTGGCTCTAGCTAAATGGAAGCCTGGGTTTGACCTGAGTGCGGAGCTTCACCGGCTCGCCCCTATCAGGGTTAGGCTCCTAGGATTTCCTTTGGAGTTCTGGGATGAAAGAGAGTTCAAATGGATTGGGGATTCTTTTGGGCATTTTTTTTCGCTGACAATGTCACTACCCAGAAAACTAGTCTCTTCTATGCTAGATTCTATGTACATGTTGCAATGGATAAATCCCTCCCAAATTTTATCTTGCTGAAATCTAAATGGGGCAAGTGGACGTAGGCCATTATTTATGAAAATGCTACCTTGTTCTACCAATGATGATCCAAACAAGGGCATGCCACCTCGGACTGTAAGGCTCAACCTAAGAAAGAATCCAAATTGAAGGTGAAAATATCCAACCCATGAATGTTGAGAGATGTCCCTAGGCCTAATCCTCATGATGGGGTTGTTTCTCCTATTAGCAATAAAAATATTGAAGTTCAGGAATCCATGGCCAGATTAAACCTGCAAGGGTAGGAGGGTGTGGATTACCCTTTTCTGGAGGGTATCCTAAACCTCACGGAAACACCAGAAAGCCACATGAAATCTTCATCCAAGGTTGAAATATATTTGGGCTTGATTCTGGAGGAAGGGGAGATCTCCCACAGTAAGGAGAATCATGGTGAGTTGCTAATTGGCACAAAATGAAAGGAGGTGGTGAGATCCCCTAAGGCTTCTATGGCTAAGGAAGGCATGGAGACTTTTCCTTCTCTCACATTATTCACTAAAAAACTAAGATCGATGATACAGAATTGTGGGGGGAAATGACAAGTTCTACTCCTACTGGATGCTCCTTGGTCTCTGATTTGGCAGTGGAAATCACTAAGTTTATCATCCACTCACCTAACAATAGATCTTCCCTTCCCTCCTTGGTTTGGAATGAGATGGGATAATGGAAAATTACAAGAAGAAAAACAAGTGATGCTAGGAATTATGATGTTGGTACTGACACCAAGCTTGGATGACCATCTAAAAGAACCCTTAGAATGAAGGCAATGGACAAGGAAATTTCTAGTGGAAGGTAACTAACTTTGGAGGCTTCTCAAAAGAATAAAGGATGAGGTTCCTATCTTGGAACTTAAGGGGCTTGAACAATCCTAAAAAAAATATACTCTTAGGTAGAGCATTATTGACCTAAACATCAATGTGTTTCTTATCCAAGAAACTAAAATGATGACTCAAAATTTTTCTAAGCTTGTTGATCATCTTTGGACAGGTGATGGGTACTACTATTTTGAGATGGATGGTGCTTTGGGAGGCATGGAAACCCTTTGGAACCTGGGTAAGTTGGTTGCTGAAGCCATTTCTTTCTCTCACAACTTTCTTGTTGTTAGGTTTAAGATGAATAACTTATCTTAGTGTACGGTTAATATTTATGCCCCCAATACAAGAAATGGTCGAGCCACTTTTTGTGAGGAAATATCTAACTTTAGGACTCGTAATGTGGATAGTCTATATATGATTGTTAGTTATTTTAACACTCCCTTATACCCATATGAGAAATTAGGGGGAGTGGTTTATTATAATGAAAACATGTTGGACCTTGCTGAGTTCGTTAGAAAGAATGAACTCTCTGACCTAGAGCTCCATGGGAATCCCTTCACCTAGTTGAATAATACAAAGGGGCAACATTTAATTCAAGTAAAGTTGTATAGAGTCTCATTCTCAGCTAGTTGGGATCTCGACCATAATTTGTTTCTCACTGCCATTCCCCACATGATTTCTAACCATTCACCAATCCTCCTTAATGGGTTTGTGTGACCTATTTTAGGCCCCCGACCTTTCGCTATAAAATCATGTGACACTCTCACATAGAGTTTAAGGACTGCATATACTCATGGTGGAATATATCTGTGAAGGCAATGACCATGTTCTGAATATCTTAGAAACTAGAAAATATAAGATAGGATGTGAAAGGCTAGGGTAAGTCCACATTTGATGACATTTTCAAGGAAAAGAAGGAAATTGAGGCTAAGATGGACAAGCTATAAAAAAGAATTTCTGATGCTGACCCTTCTATAGATGTTCATATGGAGGAGGAATGTTGGAGGCAAAAATGGAAAGATAACCTAAGTAAGGAAGAAATGTACAAGAAACAAAGCTCTAGGATTTAATGGCTCACAAAAGGTTACAGGAATACCTCCTTCTTTCATAGATCTACTTCTAAACATAAGAAAAGAAACACAATCAGATCTCTTTGGAATGACAATAATGAGGAGCTTTTGGAGGATGAAGACATTGGGATATGGGCTTCTCAATATTTCTTTGATGCATATTCAGGATCTAATGGGAACAGTGTTGGGGATATCAGAGACAGGATTCTAAGTTGTGTTTTCTTTGTCCTGGATTATTCTGATAATGATCATCTCCTCTACGGGGTTATGGAGGAAGAAGTGAAAAAGGAGATCTTTTCTATGGGATCTTACAAAGCCCCATGGGTTTCCTCCAGCTTTCTTCTAGGAATTCTGGGATCTAGTTAAATATGATCTAACTAGAGCTACCAAGGATTTTATCAGGATGGGTAAGCTCCTCAAAAGCTCAATAATGCTTCCATTGTGCTAGTCCCTAACATGTCAGACCCCAAATATATATCAGACTTCTTTCCTATAAGATTATGTAATATTGTCTATAAGATTTTGTTGAAGGTCATTGTAAATAGAATTAAGCGTCTACTTGACAGATTTATAAGCCCCTCTCAAAAAGGATTTGTTCCTGGAAGAAATATTTTGGATACTGTGATTACCACCCATGAGGTTATCCACTCAATGTATAGGTGTAGAAATCTAGGTCTGACTTTAAAGCTGGATATTTCTAAAGCCTACGACAAAGTTAATTGGAATTTTATGTATGTTGTTCTTTTAAAGTTAGGTTTTTAGGGGAGGTTTAATAGAATTATTAAGGAGGCAATGGAAAGTGTCCATTACTCTATGTTGGTTAATGGGTCTCCCTGGAGTATTTCAATACTGAGAAGGGGCTGAGACAAGGGAACCCTCTCTCATCATACCTCTTCATCACCATTTCAAAATTCTTAGGAAGGAATTTCTCCTCCTTGGCCTAAGGGGGAAAAATACAAGGTGTTAAACTTGCATCCTCCTTTCCCTCAGAGGTCCTAAAATAGTTTGTGGATGACACATTCTTGTTTGGTGCCTCTTTTGTCATTGAAGCAAGAGAATAGAAAATACTCATGCATGATTATGTTATCACTTTGAGGAAACATATAAATTACAATAAAACAAAGATCTATTTCTTCAATATTGATCAAAATCTGCAAAGGAATATTGTTCACTTTCTTGGTTGTCAAACTGTTGATATTCTGAACACCTACCTTGGTCTTCCTCTTACTATTAAGGAGGTGAGCACGCAATTCTAGAACTCAATTTTAGAAAGAATGCAAAATAAACTTTCAAGATGGAAGGGTAAAGTCCTTAGAAGTACTGATAAGCTCCAATTATTGGAAGCCTCTCTCTAGGGTGTCCTTGTGTGTACTTTATTTCAATATTAAATATTTCTAGAGGGATGGCTGAAAAACTCGAAAGAATCCAAAGAAACTTGCTTTGGACTTGACTGGAGGAGAAAGCTAGACTTAGTGTAGTCAACTGGGAGACCATTTGCAAGCCTAAGGCTTTGGGGGGACTGGGGGTAAGAAAGATTAATTACCTTAATAGAGCACTTTTAGCCAAGATTGGATGCCTTCTTGCCAAATATTTGGTGGAGTGGTGTAAAATCATGAAGGCTAAATAATTTAGCAACTTGACCTTCTCTAACCTATTATATGACCATGACCTCCCTGCTGGCTCCAAAATATGGAACAATATTGTCAAATGCAGAGGACTTCTAAGAGAGGGGATTAGGTGGCAGGTTGGCAATAGGGATAAATTTAGGTTTTGGGAAGATACTTGGTGCGATGACAAAACCTCTAGCCCTGAGTCCCTTTGGTCACCTATTGAGGACCATTAAGGATCATTTTGGATCTCGTGTTAGAGATTATATAACTCCCTCAAGGAGGTGGAAAATATTGTTTTAGGTTAGCGAGGTTCCCCCTTACCCCGGGTATCAGATATGTGCTCTCCAAGAATTATTGGAAAATATTTGTATCCCTATGTTTCCTTGTGAAGACAAGTTTATCTAGGATAAATGTCACTTAGGATCCTTCTTTGTGAAGGTTTTTTATAGCTGAATTATAAGATCTATGAATTATTTGAAGTGTTGGAAACATGTCTTGAATAGCCAACTCCTCCCAAAGGTGAATTTCTTCTGGTGGATGACTCTTCACGGAAAAACCCTTACCATTGGCTATCTCAAAAGAAGAGGATTTCAAATTGTAAATTGGTGTGTTCTATGCAAGCAGGAGGAGGAAAGTATTACCCACTTGCATATCCATTGTGCCTTTTCTAATGAACTTTGGTTCAAAATTCTAGATAGATTTGTAATCTCTTGGGTATTTCTAGAGGACCTACAACAATTCATCTACAACTTAGAGTATCCTTCATTCCACCACTTAATCAGACAACTCTGGAGACTCATCCCTCCACATATCTACTGGAATATCTAGAAGGAAATGAACAATCATATATTTAGAGGTATGGATAATTGTGTTGATATAGTGGTCAGGATTACTGAGAATATGATGTTGTTCTTTGTTTGCGAATGGAAAACCTCGGTCAACCCCATAATTTCTATGGATTCTTTTTTGGCTAGGAGATGGAACCTAGCAAATTCCTTTTATAGGTTCAATAACTCTAAGAAATTGAAGAGAATGAGGACCAATTGGATGTCCCCCCTCCTCCTAGTTAAAACTAAACTTTGACGGTGCAACCCAAAATGGTTTGGTTGTGGGAGGAAGAATTATTAGGGACATGAAAGGTGGCATGGTGATGGCTTTCACTGGAAACTTGAATTCTACTTCAATTAATGGTGCTAAGGACTTGGCTCTCCTCTAGGGTCTTAAGTATGCTCTTTATTGGCTCTAAGAGGCTCATTGTTGAGGAAGACTTGAAGTTAATCACTGAAACCCTAAATGGAAATATGGAGGCTAGCTGGAAAATAAACAATATTATCAAGGATGCTCACCTATTGTTAACCAAATTGGAAGAGTTTGAGATCCAACTTATTTATAGGGAGGGAAATATTGTTGCTGACTCGTTGGCTAGAGAAGGTCTAGGTAAGGTGGGAATGTGATGTTGGACGAACTTGGATCCTCTTCTAGACACTACAAAATCCCTCATTAGGAGAGAGAAAATTTTACCTCAAGGATGACTCAGATTCTCTTACTTAGTTGGAAGGATGTTATATTCAATGGGAAGGTTGGTGTTCAGGTGAGAGTTCCCCTCATTTTAAATCTAAATTTAAAGTGGGATGAGGCTATGGTAATGGTTAATCTAGGGTTAAATCACTGTGATGGTAATATTAATTTTAAGTCTTTGGTCATTATTATCTCAAATTATGAAGAGGACGATGAGATCCTTTGTGATCTCAATGATTTTGATGTTATGAACCATAATAACTATTGCACTCTATCACACATCACTTCCTTCATTTATATTTATTGGGAAATGTTGAGCAATATTGGAGATCGGCTACAACAAGCCCTTTCACATGTGTTTCCTTGCTGGCGTGGGCTTGCCTTAGGTAGAGACATTTTAAATAATAATGACCTTCCTTTGTGGCTTTTTTACATTATAAAAAAGTTACTCACAAAACCAAAGGCAAGTTCAACAACATCCCTGGGTTTTCTATTCTATTTTTTTTCTCACAATTTCACTCTAGATAATTCAAAGACTGATTTAGAGATGGGGGGAGATATGGTATGCATTGAGCTAGACAAAATTGATGAATCCATCCACAATAACCCATCCATGTAAATGATTTTGGATGAGGGAGGAGTTATGCCTTGCATGAATTCCATGACTAGTTTGGATGACAATTTATCTATACAGTTTGTGAATAGATGGAATGATAGGAAGGTCATGATGGAGGGCATCACTTTTGAATTTAATGATGAGGTGATTGTGCGAGCTACGTGGCTCTGTATGGAAGGATGGAAATGAAAAATGTGACCAAGGTTTGATGAAACCAGCCTCAAAATATCCTTTTGAAATAATGAAGAGCCCATTAAAATATGCAGAGGTTTTGATCATGAGGAGCTCCCTGAACCATGGGCCCAGGTGTATTTAGTTATTATGAAGTATATTACTCTTGAAAGGAAGTTTAGGGTTTATTACTTTTATCACTTCCCAATGTTGAACCATCTTCATCATAGGGACTTGATCTCCATACACATTTTCCTCCTACACTCTCTCGAGGCCAATGTCATGAAGGTGCATGAGCATCGTGGCAAGAATAAAAATTTCAGCATCCTTCACCAAGGCCTTATACTAAGACTTTTTAATTTCTAAATTAGCATTATTCCCAACGAGAGCTATTACTGTTCAAGGTGTCCCTACCTCTCCCTACTATTTTTTGGACCCCCTGATGGATATGAGAAAGAATTAAAAAAAACCTAAAACCCCTCGTCATTCTTCCTATACCTCCCAGGTGGCTAATCCTCCTAATACTGGGCTTAAAAATAAATTTGTCTAGTCTGGTACTCCCGTAGAAGCAAAAAAGCCCAAAATGAAAACTTGTATCCACCTAGTGGAGTTTGACATGGAATTTGGGACAGTCCTCAAAGATCTGGCAGGATTGCTACTAGACCTTGAGGGAAGGAGAAAGTGGTGAGGGAAAATTATATTGATGAAGATGAGGATGAACCTGTATCGGATGGTAGTGATTAATTTGGGATGGAGAAAAAAGGGAAAAATAATAGTATGAGCTTGACTCATGTCTCTGTGAGCTTCAAAAATTATACTGGTGACCCTACTGACACCATGGATAATGTTGGAACAAAAATCACCTCCCCTGCCACCATTTCATCCCCTCCCCACATGAAGGATAAGGGCAAATCTGATGTTGGTGACATGGGGAAAAGTTCTGAGTGTGCTGTGAATGAAGATAAAAAGGTGAATTCTTATGTGGGTTCTGATGCCAATAATGGAGAGATCAAAAGGATAAAGGATGATTTAATCATGTTGGACAAGAGTTTCAATAGGTTGGATAAGTTTTCCATCAAATTCAAACACTCTTCTTCCACTACTCTTAGCCTCCTGCATCAGAAGAAGGAAAACAAGGAGGACAAAGAAGGCGAAGTGGAAAACATGTTCTATTTTATGGCCGACAATTGGACCCAATTGTTCATGTCCCAATACAACAAGGAGTAAATTGGGATCTTGTAGGGCTCCTATGGTGCGGTGTGGCTCTGTTCTTCGCCATATTCTCCTCGTTCCTTTGGTTCAGAACTTGTTTTTCAGTCCTACGGGCTTTGTTAGAACTTTTAATACTCGTGGTTGTTTTCTAACCTTGCAGGCTTCTCATATTGATACTAGTAGTTTCCCTTGCACTATCAAATTAGTAGGTTTAATATTTAATTTTCTATGCTGATGTGGAGTAGGTTTAATACTTATTTTTATTTGCTTCTTTCTATTAAGTTGTGGGTTGGGATTTTAATATTAAAGGAAGAGATTGGATAATTGTCTATTGTTATTGTGTTGTGCTATATGTGTATGGTAGTTGTTTTCCTTGAGGCTTTTCCTCTTGTTGTTTCTGTGGGCCAGTCCCCTTGTTTTGGCTTCTTTTAATATAATAAACTAATGGCAATTTGAATTATATAGAATAATTTAATAAATGATAATTTAAGTTTGATTATATAATTAAACATCTGAAAGTAAATGTCTAATTTATATTTGATAAATATTAATTTATATTATTGTAGATAAACATTTTTAGATTATTGACTTTGATTTGATAAACTAGATTAATTTTAGTTAATGAACAACTTATTTAGATTTATGACTTTCCAAATTATTCTATGAAGTTTAATGCCTTTACAAAATAGCCTAAGTGTGTATGCAAATTTAGTGGTAGGGAATACCAAATTAAATCGAAGGGGTATATTCTTTTTCATGAAAATAAACTCATTATTTAGTTATGGATTACAATGTAGTATGATAATAGAGGAGGTTGAAATGATATTTTTCAACACGGAGCATTCATATTTACCGAAATATTTTATCATATGTCTACATATTGAGATTTTTTAATAGCCAAAATTCAACCCAAAAAATCATATTAGTATCAAGGGAAAAGAAAATAATTTAATTAGTAAATAAAAGAACATATTTTGTTAAGGATTCATACATGGAAGAGATGTACTTTTATAGAATTGCATAGATTAATTTGTATAGGTCAATAAGTAGAAATGACATTCTCTATTTTGGTCTTTCAACCTTTATGAAGCTATCTTTTTTCTATATCACATAGTTTTGTGTTCCACTACTATAATTTCTTTATAGAAGAATTATATTCACTTTTCTCACAAAGATACAACCATAGGTCATATTATAAATTATCTCATGTTTGGCTATATATTTATGCACCTAGGAACTCTAAATCTAATACCACTTGATAAAGACCAGTCTGCCAAATAATCATGCACAAAAAAACAATATATTTTAATATGAAAAATCTAGGAAGAAAAATAACCTACTTGTGATTTCTTTAAGAAAATAGATTTACAGTTTTAGAAATTACATTTCAAAAAGCATATGGATGTAATTAAATATAAAGAAAATCAACTTTAAAAAAAAAAAACCTATAATTGAGAGTTATAATCAAATATCTTTGAATCTATCTTTTGTAACCTTTATTGCCTGCTTAATTTGTCACTAAGAACTTTTTAGATCATAATATTCCAAAAAAAAAATTGTTTCCCTTAGCTTGCCTTATCTCATTTTATCATGCATTCACCTTAGTTTTCTTATGTTACCATGTTGTTTCAAACCACAAGAATAGTTAGTGCACTCTTTTCTCACATGCAGGGGAGGATTTCATGAATATTGGCCTAACAAATATAGAGAAAACCTTATTGACATGCATCCATGGCAGAAAATGTATTTTAAAAATGACTAAAGGTGGCATACTTTCAGTTTATTATTCAACTTTAGTCAGTGGTTGAATAGTTGATGTCGTGTCGAGTAAAGTGCGGGTAGTTTTTTTGACAAACCAAATGATATAAAGAAAATCATCTAGCAAGATAAAGATCAACAACTCCCATAATCATGCCTAGGAAGTTGCAAGTTTTTTATTATGCATGGGATAATGAGAGAGTGACACCTGTCTCACCTGGCAATTGACCTAGTTAAAAGATGGATTAATAATGAGATAATATTTCTGCACATGTTAAATTTCAATGGATATCATGCATTCTGACAAAAAAGGTGCTTGGGTGTTATCTTATGTCATAGATCATATGGTGCTTAAACAATAGAAAATATTGATGGTCATCGTTTTCCCGTGAATAAACTTGCAAGATGGATAATATATGCGGGATCACAAGATCCTATCGCATGTACTCGATGGTTAGAAGAGGGACTATTAAGATTCATGCAAAGATCTATGGATATCGTGATCCAATGGTCAAAATAAAAAGATCATTATTTGCAATGGGATCATGCGATTGTGACATGTGTACTAGACGACCATAATTTCAAACTACCATGGTGTCAGCATCGTTAAGAATTTTTTGGAGGAGTTGAAGGCCATAAATTATATTTTAAATGATAGATGATTTGCTTAATAAAGTACAGGGAATTTAAAATGGCTATTATTATGAATTCTAACAGCTAACAATAGACTTTACACACAGATTAGGAGCATTTTCAGTTATTCTTTCAAGAGTTTAATTTTTTTTATTGTAATAAACTTGTTTTAGTTGTTGATTTAGAATTATGTTTTTATTATGAAAAGGCACACTGGTATGAAGCTTGTTTGCATCCCTTGGACTTCATATAAATAGGTTTTCCAAGACCATGTAAAGGGAGGACTTTATATCTAGATTAGAATTCCATCAACAACTAAAAAGATGAACTTGGATGCACCATTTTTACAAAATAAATAATAGATAAGTTTTTTGTCTCACTTGTGGTAAGAAAGTTCAATTATTTTCTGGGTAGTCCCTTATAATTATTGATAAGATCAATAAATATTCTTGTAATTCTTATGATAGAGAACTATTTATCTAATCATCAAGGAATTAGTGAAAATTTGGTGTTTCCTATATCTTGTCTAGTTGGCTTTCTGACCAAAGAAATTAAATTCAGTTGGACTGATAAAGTGTGTTTAGACTTGGAATCTCTTCATTGATAGCATTTTAATAGTTGATGGTGTTGGGATACACACTGTATTACAACATTGTACATAGGACTATATTTGAATTGACTTTATTGTCCAAGTTGAAATAGGCACTCATCTCATCAATTATTGAAAGATAATCATTGTATTCATTATTGTAAGTTTTTAATTTCAAAGCATCTCTATATAATTCACTTTTCTTTGAAATTTTTTTAGTATACATTTCTTTGAAGCATTCTCAAAGCATTCAGTTGTTCTATAGTTGTAATGTTTGTAATTAAATGTGATTCAAGAAAGTAACTTTCCATCTTGAAGAGATCATTTAAGTTTCATTGTTATCTTCTAAAAAAAGCTTTCAACCAACACATTATGGTTGAGATACAGGCTCACCTAGCTAGGTCCATTAGACCCTGAAGTGTAGAGGAGTAGGATCGTTATTGATCATTCATGTTCATTGCCAAAGTCTAATTGGAGATCCCGTAATTAAGAGGGTAAGCTCATAGGATTTCCAATCTATCGATTTGGGAACCAACATGTTTGGAAACTCGACTTGGGAGTTTTTAATAATAAATTTTCAGGATCTCTAGTGAAGTGAAATAGATTCTACTGGGATTAAGAATTAAGAATTATTTTTTCTAATTTCCTTCTAATAAGAAGGTGATAACTCTATAAATTTTATGTAGTTATATTTTGAGAAGATTAGTTTTTTTATCCTAAGTATTCATATAGGGTAGGAGATCCTTATATCAATATCATTCTAATCATCTTGTATTAAATTTTAGTAGAAATACTATAAAAGGAAAGAAACAAGTCTCATATATGTTTTTGACAGATTCGAGGAGATTCTGTGATAGGGAATATAATTGTCTCAATGAGGAAAATCAATCTACAAATCAAAATAATCTTGAGAAGGATATAAACCCCTTTGGTTTTGAAGATGCGGAAGATCAAAATCCAATGCAGGAGATATAAGAAGAAGAATAAGAATAAGAGTACGATGATGAGGATAGGGCATTGGATGCTATGTTTCGCAAGATGATTGATGATGGAAGAAAGGATCCAGAGGTAGCTAAAGATTTGAAGAGATGATCTAGAAAAATATTGGATAAGTTAGGAATAAAAATAAGTGATTTGTCTTTACTTCCCGATAATGACAATAATGGGGAAGGTTTAGGAGGTAAGGTGATATCAAAGGGAGATAGAACACCTAATTGCAATCCTTTACATATAGAAAGTGAGGATAATATTTGTAGAAAGGGTCATACTAACCCTTTGTATAAATCTAATGATAAAAGAAGTAATGATAATGATAAACATGGTCATTGGAAATTACCAAACAATGGAGGAAATTCAAGACAACAAAATTGTGGTAATGGTGGCCAAACCTATAGAGGTCAAAACACATCAAACAATCAAGGAGGAATTAACCATCTAAATCATGGGCCAAGAGTGAATAATCAGGGTGGACATAATGCCATATTAAGGGCAGCTATGGTGAATTAGAGATACATGCAGTTGGATTTTAGTGGCATAGTATGTTATCTGAATCCTATTCAAAATGAATTAAGAAAAACTATTCCAAAATTCATTGGTAATGGAGTAGAATCTTCTGAACAACATGTGATCAGTCTGAGAAATATAATTGATGAGTTTGGGATAGATTATAAGGATTTTTTCATAAAATTATTTGTACATTCATTAATCGAAGATGTTGGAGAATGGTATAGAGGGCTTATTGATAGATCAATTTGAAGTTGACAGGAGTTTGCAGCTTAGTTTATTGAGAAATTTGGTGATCACACTAATACTTCTTTTGTTTCTCATGAGTTCAGTAGTATTAAGAAGAACTTTAATGAAATAGTTGTAGAATTTAGAAAAATATTTAATTAAGTATTAAATAGAATACCAAGGGACATGAGACATTTTTATTCTTTCTTGATTGATTTCTACTTAAGTGCATTTAATAGAAAACTCATTACGAGGCTAGATCACATAGACCAACAACCTTTCAACAAGCTTTCAAAATTTTGACTACTATTGAGAATGATAGAAAATCTGCTAGAATAATAAATAAAAGGGATGATACTAAGCCATACAATCCTAAAGCCCCTAAAAGGGATGATCTCAAAGAAATTATGGATATGCTCAAGGATTTGAAGGGAAAACAAAATAAGAATGATAGACCACCATTCAAAAAAAATGGTAGGATCAGATTGCAAGACATGCCTTACAATACAAATTGGAAGGATGGTAGACCAAAAAGGAAAATTTATACTAAATAAACACTTGATCCATTAAAAATGAGTAATCATTTCGTAGAAATAAATCCTTGGTGTGAACCATGTACATTGCCACATTCTCCTGAAAATTGTGTTGTAGACCAAAGTTTGTAGGAGGAAGAAGACCAGGATGATGATCAATACCCATTGTTGAATGTAGTCTTAACCCAACCAATGTGGGGGAGAGATGATTACAGTGCTTTTGATGAAGAATATGTGCATGATGATAATTTAAACACAATATATCAGTGTGATGGACAACAATGAGGAGTTCAATTATTGAGGAGAGTAACAGATGAGGAAAAGGAAGCCTATACTATTGCAACAATTAAGGAAGGAAAGAGTAATTATAGGTTGAGGAACATAACAATAAATTCTGGAATGTTTTCTAAAGTACCCAAACAAAATAAAGAAATAAACCTCAAGAAGGGCTAGGATGATGCTGCAAAGAAAGATCAATAGGTAGACCATTATGAAGCCCAAAAACTAACCAAGCTAAAGGGAAACAAATGGTCAGTAAATCTATTCCCTATGATAAATTTTTTATATCTAATTCTCTATCTAAGGTGAAAATTTCTATTCCATTGCTTGAAATGATGAAAATTCTAGAGTATAAAAATGAAACTTTGAAAGTATTATCTAAGGTAGATGATGTTTCTAAAAAAGAATCTAATTAGAAACAAGTAAATGAATAAACACCAGTTGTTTATCTAGGCACTTCTATTGGTAAAAATGGAACACAAGTTGATCCATTTTATCTTATATTATTAGTAAAAATAAATTTGTTAAGAATTGCATGATAGATTCAGGAGCAATAGTTAACATCATGCCGTCAGAAGTTATGAATGAACTTGGAATGAAAGATGATACAACTTATGGAAGACATTATGCTATGGAAAATAGATCTATACCTTTTGTTGGTATCATGAAGAATGCAAAATTTAAGTTTCCTTCTTGTCTTGAAGTATCATATAGAATTAATATTACTATGGTAGACGTACCTGCTAATTATGGAATAATTTTATCTAGACAATTGTCTAATTTAGTAGGTGGTCATATTTAATTAGATCTATCTTATGCTACTATTCTAGTGGATGACAGGGAAGTAAGGATTAACAGGAAACCTATATTTTCATATATCATTGAAGAAGTTGATCCAAAGCAAGTAAATGTTTTATGACATACTGACATGGACAATTTAAAGGTAAGTAATACTAAATATGACATGCAAAAAACTGAAAAAGTTAAGATTCATGCTTAAGAGGTTCAATATATGATATGGAAAATATATTTTGATGGTGCACAGAGCAAAGAAGGGAATGGAACTGGAATCATTTTTGTATCTCCTAATGGAAAATATTTTAAATATCATTTCCTTCTCTCTTTTGAATGTACAAACAATGTGGTTGAATATGAGTCTCTTTTATTAGGCCTTAGAATTGAAAATGAGCATGGAATAAAACTATTATTTGTCTATGGTGATTCTGAATTAATTTTTTCTCAAGTTAAAAATAAATTTGTTGCCAAGAATTCAAAATTAAAATGTTATAGAAATGAGGTTTGAGATTCCATATAAATTTTTGATGCATTTACAAATAATTGGATTGATAGATCTAGAAATATTCTAGCAGAATTTATGTATAACTTGGCTATCAGGCAAAATAATATACCCTTTGATGAGATAGCACAAGTAGAAATACAAACCGGGTCTGCAATACCAAACAATCTACAAAATTGGCAGGTATTTGAGGATGACCATGACATAAGGAGATTTCTTACATGTGAAGAACATTATGAGGACCAATTCATAGATTGGAATGATAAGGATCAAGACAAAGGAAAGGATGATAAATTTGAGGCACTGTGGCTTAGCCTATACATAGTTGTGCAAAAAGGAGGAGAGGATTCTTATTTCTTGTAAGTTAGTGATGGAATAGTTCAAGAATTCCTAGTGCATGCTCAATATCTAAAAAAAATTCTCTTAGAGAGATAGGGAGTATTTCTAAACCTTTAATGTAGGATTTTATTATTCATTTTCATGTTGTTGTCTATTTTATATTGATCTGATGGTTTGCTTCTACAGATATAAATAGGATCTCGCTATGTCCACATAGGAACATACATCCCCAGAAAGAGCCACTATTAGATCATAATTTTCCAAATTATTTATATTTCCCTTAGCTTGACTTATCTCAATTTATCATGTATTTACCTTAATTTTTGTATGTTACCATGTTGTTTCAAACCACAAGATAGTTATTGCACTCTTTTGTCATATGCAGGGAAGGATTTCATCAATATCAACCTAACAGACACAGAGAAAACCTTATCGACATGCATCCATGACAGAAAAGTATTTTAAAACTGACTAAAGATGACATCCTTTCAGTTTATTATTTGACTTTGTAGACACCTAAATATGGTTTGCACCTATTTTCTCCCTTTTTAACATGTCTTCTATTCGCTGATATTATGGCATTCTTCCATGTCACCGATTTCTAATATTTCTCTTATAACCTCAATCTTTTTGGCTAAATTGATCAAATTAATTCCTAAACCTCCCCAAATCATCCTAAATTAGTCCAACTGAGTTATTATCCCTTTCTAATCAGTCTAGGATCACTCCAAACTCATTCAATTCCAAACTCATATCAATGTCTTATCAATCTCTTTCAATCAATCCTCTGGCATTGTCAAAGTTCATTAATGCGTCATCACTATCTATCCAAGGTATTGTTAAAGTCATCAATTCCTTATCCTAAATCATCATTGGAGAACATTGTCCAAGTTCATCAATGCATCATCATCATTTAATTTCTCCAATAGATTTTTCAAAGTTCATCGATGCTATTTCATCATCAATCATCATTTCGAGAGCATTTTAAAGTTCATCAATTCCTCGCTATCATTTCCAAATTTTAGGAGCATTTTCCAAGTTCATCAATGTCTCCATCTTTATTTATCCCCTGGTATGATCCAATTTCATTGATTCCATTATATCATTTCCAATCATTATCTTGAGAGCATTGTCAAAGTTCATCGATGCTGGTGGAACCCATATTTGAAGATAATTTTATGTTCAAGATGAGTCCGGGAAGTATCTCTTTTGTACTTATTCATTTATCTTCTATAGAATTTTTTTATATATATTATGATTCTTACTTATGTTTCTTATTTCTATTATTAATATTATGTTGTTTGAATCTATATATCTGACAGTTATTCATGTTTACCATTGATCTTCCTTATTTCTCCTTTTTTGTAGATCTAAAGTTAAAAAGATTGAAGTCAAAATGTAGTTTTCATAAAACCACATGGTCATAGACTTGCCCTCTATCTACCTATTGCGTAGTTGCACAATGAAGAAATGAGTGATCTTCCATCCATTTCATGGTGGAAAAGCACACAGGTTTCGACCTTACAAAGATAGAGATAGTCAAGAGGAACTGTTGACATTCAAAAATTTATGCTCGACGTCTACATAGAATCATTTATTTAATATAGAACCAAAAATGATCGCCATGTTTCATATGGGGTCCCGCTTGACTAAATTCAAATTGAATGATATTTGTACAGATCAAAATCTGATCCAATGGTCAAGCGTGATGGCGCTATCGCAAGCTGCATACTATTTAACCATCATGCAATGGTGAAATAGATGAGAGGTGTCCTAGGCCTGCCAAAATATACATATGGAAAAAAAGGGATACAAGTGTTGGTGTTTGGTTGGCCGAGAAAAGTGACTGGACTATACGAAGGTACATAAAGTAAAGTAAAGGATGGGTTACTTAAAGATCATCTTTTAGCCCATGTTTTAAATTAACAGCCAGGACTTAATCGAGCAAGAAAAGGTGATCAGAAAATGACCAAGGAATTTAAAAGAGATCACCTTTAATCAAGCAAGAAAAGGTTATCAAAAAATGAACAAGCTTTAGTTGTTGCGTAGTAGCGAATGAATCGACACGTTTTAGCGATGAGAAAAAGAAAAAAACCATTTGCAACAATATTAAATTGATTCATTACATGGCATTAAAACATTTTATTATGCTTTGGGTTTATTTGATTAATCGATGATTGGACTTTTCATGCAGATTGTAAAGGTGGCGAACACGATTTAATAAGAGAGTCCAAATTCTTGACATTGTGAGGAACGATCACATGTAGACATGATGAAGAAAGATCATGGAGGAATAATTAATGCCATGGTTGCGGTCAATAAAGGTGATGAACGTGATTCCAAAGACCATGCACCAAATAATATACTAATTATCATACACAAAAATATCTATGTGATCAACCTTCTCGAGAGATTATGAGAAATACTATGGATCGATATATAAGCGGAGTACTCATGATGTAGGTCCATTATTTAAGTTGTCGAATCAGATGTTCTACGAAGAGACTATTGATTTATTACAATGAGATTAAATCAATTAGCATTTGATATCAAGAAAGGATGATTAAACATTATATTATTGTAATAGTTAGCATTCAGTTATTGATCTAAGGGTTAGGTATTTGTTAGGAACAATCCTGTTGATCTGAAGCTTGTTTGTATCCTTTGGATTTCATATTTATAAGGATACCAAGATCAACACAAGAGGACAAGACTTACTATTTTTATAGTCAGATGGGATAGATGGATCAATAAATGCAAACTTGAATTCAATTGTACCATTTTTTTCAAAATTAAATAAAGATAAGTCCTTTTTCTTTCATATGGGCAATTGTTTCATTACCATTTTACAATTAGTCCCTCAGATAAATCAATAGAACTTCATCAAAGTGATCTTTTGATGTGCATGCTTCCTGATTTGGTTTATAGTCTTTGATATCAATTGGTTTTATCATTTTGTAAGGTTAAATTCTCTTGATTGAGGCCTTAATCAATTAGTGTCTCATTTGAGAAGTAATATCCTTTTGAAATATCCTTGAATTTGTTCAAGGTTGCATGTACATTTCATAACACCTTTGAATTGATTACTTTACTTATAAAACTGTCTGTGAGGTTGACCATAAGATTGGAATGATAGTGACTCTATTTCCCATGGTTGATTAAGGCACTGGTCTTTCTTTCTTATTGGATTAGGGTCATTAGTTCACTGTTTATAGTTTTGAGATATTATATCCAGCTTTATTCAGTTTATATTTTGTATCCATCAACATTCCTTCAAAAATTTTCAGCATTACATTTAACATTTGATAGTATATTGATTTTAGTTTAAGGAACTCATTAGTACTTTTCCATACTCTGAGAGAAAAAGGTTTGGAACACATATTATCTTCTCTAAGAAGCCCTTAAGATTTAGGACATAAGTCTAGGGTATAGGCCTACCAGTCTTGGTTCCTGCAGAGCCAAAATTGTAGAAGGTTGAAACTTGAATTGGTTGAAACCTTGTCAGTTGGAAAATCACTTGGGTTTCTCATCATTGGATAGGAAAAATCCATAGCAAATCCAATTTGTTGATTTGAGCACCAACATGATTGGCGACTCTGCTGGGGAGTTATCATTAAGAAAAGTTTTTCAGAGTTTTTGGTAATAGAGGTTAGGCTCTTCTAGGAGAAAAGAGTCCATAAGACAATTTAAGTATTTCCTTCTAGGAAGAAGGTAAAGAATGTACAAATTTAAAGTGGTGAAAAATTTGGTCATATAATTTATTTATTAACTATCTCACATGGGGTAGAAGATCTTTGCATCTAGATCAACTTGAATTAGACTTAAGCCTAAGGAAAGACATGAATTCAAGTGTAAAGATGTCATATGTACCACATATGATATACCCTAATAAGGATGATTAAGAGTTTTCTTGTGAACAATACCCTAATTCAAGCCATCATAGCCATGAGAAAAATGATGAAAATTGTAATAATTTTTTCTAAGGTGACAGAGGAGAACATGAGTCTTGACATGATCCCAGTCAGGAAATGACTGAAAGAGAGAAAATAATTAATAAACGGGATGCTATATTTCATGAGATGACCACTACAGGATCAGAAGATAGAGAAATAGTTATGGCTCATAAAAGACAACCAAAATAGGTACTAAGGAAAATGAGAATAAAGAGGAGCACAATAAAATCACTAAGAGATAAAGAATCACCTAACGATAATAGAAATAGGGTATACAATCCTCCCTGTATGAAGAACAACAGACATGTCTTCAATAATGATCATACCAACCCCTTGTTGGAACTAGACAATAGAGGAAGACTTGAGAAAAACAACAATGATTAGGAAAGAATAGATCATTGGAGATAATGGAACAATGTAGAACATCATAACCACAATAATAGAGTGAATCCTAACACATCTAGCCAATATGAACAACACAGACATCAAAATAATTGAGTGATGTATAATAGATATCAAATAACAGGGATCAGAATTATGGCCCAAGAGATTATAATATACACTCGAATTTGGACCAAGAAATAATCAAAGATTCTAGAATACAAATCAAAAGAATCAAATACATGGAGCCATCAATCAAAATGGAAATAATTATAGAGCCCCAATGGTTTTTGAAAGATACAAACAATTGGATTTTTATGGCATACGGGGATATCCTAATGATATTAAAAATGAGTTAAGAAGTGTAATTCCAAAGTTTTCAGGGAATGGGTCAGAATCTTCTAAGGTGCATTGTGTAAATTTGAAGAATGTTATCCAAGAGCTTGATGAATTCAATGAGGATGTATACATGAAACTTTTTGTTCAATCTCTCATAGAAGATTTAACATAATGGTTTAGAAGTTTTCCAGATACATCCATATCTAGTTGGGATGAAATTTTTAACCAATTCATAGAACAATTCAGTGATCACAATGAAACTTATTTTGCCTCACATGAGTTGACAAGTATGAAGAAAAATTAGAATGAATCTGTGGCTGAATTCAACAAAAGATTCAACAAGGTTTTAAATAGGATTCCAAGGGATGTTCAACCTGTTGATTCTTTTCTAATAAATTTCTTCATGGGTGATTTTGATAGCAAGAAATTTTTTTAAATCAGATCTCATATGCCTTCTACTTTAGAACATGCTCTGAAGATTGCCATAGCTATTGAAAATGATAGGAAAGCATATGGTATAATTACTAAGAGGGAGGAAACTCAGTTTTTCAATCGAAAAGAGTCTAAGGAACACAAGGAAGAAGATAAATTAGACAAGCTTATGAATATGGTGAAAGGCATCCAAATGAATAATGGAAAAGACAATTTCAAGTACAACCAGAATAATTGGGTACCGGACAAAAATGACAGATATAAATTTCAGGATATGACTTATAACACAGAATTTAAGGATGGGAAACTAGTGAACAAAGAATTACATACTCCTAATCCATTGAGGAAAAATAAGCATTTTGTGGAAAGCTATACTTGGTGTGAGGCCTGCACACTACCACATTCTTATGAATTTTGTGTTGTTACCCAAAGATGGAAAGAAGATGAAGATTAGAATGGTAATCAACAACCCATAATGACTAATTTGTCAACACAACCTATGTGGGGATATGATGATTATACCTCTTTAGATGATTACTACTACAAGGATGACCTAAATATAGTATACCAATATAAGGATTATCAAGAGAGTATTCCAAGATTAAGAGAGTTAACAGAAGAGAAGAAGAAAGCATACACAATAGTTGTAGTGGAAGAAGCTAAAAGTAATTATAAGCTAAGGAATAGAACAGTAAATGAAGACTGAGGGAAACCTGACCAAGGAATTGATCCAAAGAGGCCGAAGCACAAAAACATTTCTCAAAATAAACAAGTAGAACCTCAGGAATTTCCAACAATAGTAAGAGAAAAGGTGGTTAGTAAATCTCTTCCCAATGAATGTTCTTTCATGTCTAATACATTATCTCAAGTTAAAATATTTATTACTTTTCTTGAAGTAGTTAAAATACTTGAATGTAAAAGTGAAGCCTTGAAAATATTGTATAATGTAGGTAATAAGGAAGATATTAACCAAGAAGTAAGGGATCCTCAAGCTATTTATCTAGGAACTACTTTAAACAAAAGTGGAAATCAAATTGATCCTTTCGATCTTACTCTATTGATAAACAAAAGATTGGTAAAGAATTGTATGATATACTCTGGTGCAGCAGTAAATATTATGTCTAATGATGTAATGAAATAATTAGGAATGAATGTTGATACCAAATTTGGTAGATGTTATGCTATGAATAATAGATCTATTCCTGTTGTAGGCATAATAAAGACTGTTGAATTTAAATTTCCTACATGTCCTGAAATGTCTTATAAAATGGATATTAATGTGGTTGAAGTCCCTACCAATTATGGAATGCTTCTATCTACACAATTGTATAGCTTAGTAGGACGTAGTATTCAATTAGATCTTTCTTATGCTTCTATTCCAGTGAATGGAAGGGATGTAAGAATTGATAGAGAGACTTGACTTGTCCATATATTATTGAGGATGTAGATCCAAGCATGCTCACACATTTCTGTCATTCTGATATGGATAACTTTCAAGTGAGTATTTCAAAAAATGTAATGCATAATACTGAACCTATTGATTTACACGCAGAACTAAGTAACAACACAATTTGGAAAATGTATTTTGATGGTGCTTGCTGCAGGGATGGTAATGGATCTGGTGTCATTTTCTTTGCTCCTAATAAGAAAATATTTAAATATTCCTTTTTACTAGATTTTGAATGTACTAACAATGTTGTAGAGTATGGAGCTCTGCTTCTTGGTTTGAGGATAGCTGGTAAGCATGGAATAAAATGTTTAAGTGTCTTTGGGGATTTTGAATTAATTTTTTCTCAAGTTAAAATTAAATTTTTTGTTAAGCAGCCTCATCTTAAAAGATATAGAAATGAAATATGGGATTATATAGAATGTTTTGATGCTTTTACTATTAATTGGATAGATAGATCAGAAAAGATCCTTGCCGATTTTATGGATAATTTGGCATTGAAGCATAATGACATCCCTTGTCAAGACATAGATCAAGTAGAGGTTAAAAATAGGCCTTCTATACCTGATAACATAAAAAAATGGAAATTTTTTGAAGATGACAGGGATATAATCATATTTTTACCATGTGAACAAGAGTATGAGGATCAATTGATAGACTAGAATTCTCATGTTGAAATAGAGGATGGAAAAGAAGTGTTGTTTGGAAAGGTGGTCATTCATCTTAAAACCAATAAAGTTCCAAAGGGCCTTGTAGAAATGGAGAGATTGTTTGACAATAAATATTCTAAAAGGAACAAGAAAAATACTAATGTCACAATGGATGAAGTAGAAAGAATAAACTTGGGAATTGAAGCAACTACAAAGGAAGTATTTGTGGGTAAAATTTTAACCCCCAAGATCATAACATATATCATCAAATTATTGAGAAAGTATAGGAATTTATTTTCTTGGTCCTATGATAACCTTAAAGCTTAGCGATATGACCATTTTCAACATGAGATACCTTTGAACCCTAATGCTAAAAAATTAAGACAAAGGCAAAGACCTATAAATCCTACTTTAGCTCCCAAGATGAAAGATGAGATAATCAAGATGAGGGTTTCTGGAATAATAAAGCCAATTAGACACTCTACATGGGTTTCAAATTTGGTCCCTGTCAGGAAGAAGAATGGTGATATCAGACTTTGTTTAGATTTCTGGAATCTAAACATATCATCATTAAAGGACAATTATGCATTGTCTAACATGGAAGCATTATTACAAAGGGTCACAGGGAATGAATTTTTATCAATGATGGATGGGTTCTCAGGGTATAACCAGGTGAAGGTAAAAGAAGAGTAACAATACAAGACATAATTTACTACACCTTGGGGTATTGATGTATATGCTAGAATGCCTTTTGGACTCACTAATGCAGGAGCAACTTTCCAAAGATAAATGGATGTGGCCTTTGAGGATTTCATTGATATAATTATGGTTGTATATCACAATGATCTAACTTCTTACTCCAAAAGGGAAAAAGATCATTGTGGACACTTGGAGTAGATTTTTCAAAAAGCCCTTGAATATGGGATATCTTTGAACCCAAAGAAATGCCATTTTGCAGTAACTGAAGGAAAATTATTAGGGAATATTGTATCCAAAGATGGCGTAAGAATAGACCTAGAGAGGATTACATCAATTGATAAAATTGAGGTTCCTAAGAGTGTTAAAAAGATCCAAACCATCTTCGGATAAATAAACTTTGTGAGGAGATTTGTTCCAAATTTTTCAGAAATAATTAAACCAATTGCTGTGATGTTGAAAAGGGTGCAGACATGAAGTGGACAAATGGAGCTTTGGAAGCATTTGTAAAGATTAAAAAATAAATTAAGGAAGCTCCTATCCTCAAGTCCCCAGATTATACTAATCCATTTTAATTATTCTCCTTTGCATCATATCACACCATTGTTGTTGTCTTATTACAAAATAATAATGAAGGATATGAACAACCAATAGAATTATTTAGTAAAACCCTTCAAGCCTTTGAGTTAAAATATGATATAAATGAGAAACAAGATTATGCACTTGTAAAGGAATTTAATTCTTTTAGGCCTTATTTGGTAGGAGCAAAAGTGATAACCTATGTTCCAAATGCAGAAATAAAGGTATTAGTCATACAATCAGAAGTCGTCGGGAGAAGATGTAGGTGGGTGAATCAAATAAAGGAATTTGATATAGAGATTCAGATCACTAAGATTATTAGAGGACAAGGATTAGAAAGGATGATGACAAAATCAAATATGGATGCATTACAGGTGAATCAGGTTCATCTAAGTGAAACTCATACAAATAGTGAAAGATGCCCTTGGTACACTAACATAGTACATTTTCTAAAACAAATGAAATGTCCTAAAAACCTTACAGATAGTTAGAAGAGGATGGTAAAATTGCAAGAATCTAAATATATCTTGATGTAAGGAGACTTGTAATGGAAAAAAAGGGATGGTATACTTCTTTATTTATAGATACATACCAAGCTAAAAATGTGCTTAAGGATCTTCATGATGGAGCATGTGGGGGACACTTTTGAGAAAAAAATACTACCCATAAGATATTGAATGTGGGATACTATTGGCCTTGCATATTTAAAGACTGCCATGGAAATGTTCAGAGATGTGAAGCATGTTAGAAGTTTTCAGGAAAACTCAACTATAATGGTGCATTACCTCTCAATCCTATGTCCACTGAAGAACCATTCCAAATGTGGGAAATAGATTTCATAGGTGAAATCCTTGATACATCTAGTGGTGGACATAAATGGATTTTGGTAGCCACTTAAATTACTTCACTAAGTGGGTGGAAGCCATACCAATGAGACAAGCTAAAGTAAGGTGGTAATCAAATTCCCAACTGAAAAGATATTGACAAGATTTGGTGTTCCTAAGAAAATTATCTGTGATAATGTTGTGTTTCAGATCTCCAGAGCTCATTGAGTTTCAAGAGAAATATGGAATACAGATTTCTTATTCATCCGCTTATCACCCAAAAGGAAACGACCAAGAAGAATCTAGCAACAAAAATATAATGAAGTTTATCAAAAGGATGTTGGATAACAACAAAAGATCATGGGATTTAAAGTTACCACTTGCACTTTGGGCAGACATAATTACAATTATAAATTCTATTGGATATGCCCCATACGAACTTGTCTATGGGAAGAAAGCTCACTTATCGGGTGATACCACAATAGTGGGTTACACTTTTTTGCCTAAACGAACATTGAACTCTACATTTTGAGAAAAACTTTCACATTCGGATGCATATTGTCGTTAAACTATTTGAAATCGGAAGATGAAGTAAACTAGAGTCTTTTAGGATTTTTTGTCTAGATTCTAAATATATA
>MU224254.1:1805082-1822917 GCA_018584345.1 Thuja plicata | reverse complement strand
ATACACACACACACACACACACATATATATATATATATATGCATATATATACAAATATATACACATATATGTATATATACATATAATACACATATATATGCACATATATGCATATATATACACATATATGCATATATACATATTATATACATATATATGCACATGTATGCATATATATACACATATATGCATATATACACATATACATGTATATTTACATATATATACACATATACATGCATATATATACAAATTTACAAACAATATATATAAAAAAACATTAAAATGCATATATACAAACAATATATATTATAAAAGAATAAAATATGCAAATTATGAATGTGAAAAACTTGATAACTTGACGTTTGATAAAACGAAAGCCACTGTTCTCTCTGTCACTTTCAACCCATCTGAAACAGTCAAAATGACTGTTTCAACGGGTTTTATTCCGCAAAAAAAAACCTAGTTACTTTCGATCGAAAGTGACTTGGTTACTTTTGATCGAAAGTAACTAGGTACTTTTGATCAAAAGTAACTTCTGATCGAAAGTACCTATTTTAGGTACTTTCGATCGGAAGTTACTCACTTTCGATCGAAAGGTTTATGTTGTTCCGATCGAAAGTATGAAACATTTTTTAGTGGGCCACGCTTTTCAGGTCGAATTTCTTCCTCCCAAAAAGTGTAACCCACTATTGTGGTATTACCCTAACACTAAATAAATTGTTACCAGTATAGAAGTTTGTAAATTAATAACAATGTGAAGAGGTGGATTTCATGGAAGACAGATTGTAACAACTTGCGGAATTGGATAAAATGAGAAATTAGGCTCATGAGAGAATTCATGAATTACAATAGCAAGTGAAATTCTTGTTTGATAAAAAGACCACAGAAAGGAAGTTTAAAGACGGAGATCTAGTTTTGAGATGGAATGTGAAAGATTAGTACAAAGGTAAAAATGAAAAGTTTGATGCTTTATCGGCAGGACCTTTTTTTATTATTGGTAAAGGAGGTGAGAATTCTTATCTCTTGCGCGATTTGGAGGGTTACCATCATGAACTTCCTGTGCATGGTTAGTATCTTAAACCTTTTTTCTATTGAAGACGACGACATACAGGTTTGTTTTTCTTCCATATATATACAATATGTATTATAATATTTTATTTTTCTAATGGTATTCTTTTCCAGAGATAGCTTGGATCTTGCTGCATTCAGGTATAAACACACATCCCCAGAAAGAGCCACTGGTGGAACCCATATTTGCAGATTTGTTTATGTTCAAGATGAGTCAGGGAAGTATCTTTTTTTTACTTATTCATTAATATTTTATAGACTTTTGGTTTATATATTATGCTTCTTACTTATGTTTATTATGTCTTTTATTAATACTATGTTGTTTGAATCTATGTCTCTGACAGTTATTCATGTTTACCATTGATCTTCCTTATTTCTCCTTTTTTGCAGATCTAATGTTAAAAAGATCAAAGTCAAAATGCATTTTTTATAAAGCCATGTGGTCATAGACTTACCCTCTATCTACCTATCACGTGATGGTGCAATGAATAAATGATTGATCTTCCATCCATTGCACGGTGGCAAAGCACACCGGTTTTGACCTCATAGAGATAGAAACAGTTGAGAGGAACTGTCGGTATTCAAAACTTTACACCCGACGTCTGCACAGAATCATTTATTTAACATGGAACCACAAACGATTGCCACGTGTCATATGGGGCTCCCACTTGACTAAAGTCAAACCAAATGATATACGCACAGATCAAGATCTAATCCAATGGTTGAGCGCGACGATGCTATCACAAGCTGCATACTCTTTAACCATCACGCAATGGCAAACTAGACGACAGGTGTCCTGGAACTGCCACAATCTACAGATGGAACAAAAGGGATATAGGTGTCGGTGTTTGGTTGGTCAAACATAGTGACTGGACTACACAGAGGCACATAAAGTAAAGTAAAGTATGGGTTACTTAAAGATCATCTTTTAGCTAGTGTCTTAAATCAATGACCAGGACTTAATCGAGAAAGAAAAGGTGATTGGAAAATGACCAAGGCATTTAAAGGAGATTTGCGACCGTAAGATGGAAGATAGCGTTACAACGCGATGAAAAAATGAAGGAGCTTTAGTTGTTGCGTGGTAGTGAAAGACTCCACACGTGTCAGTGATGGGGAAAAGACAAAAACCATTAGTGACAATATTAAATTGATTCATTACGTGGCATTAAAACATTTTATTATTCTTAGGGTTTATTTTATTAATCGATGATTGGAATCTACATGCAGATTATAAAGGTGGCGAACATAATTTAATCGGATGGTCTAGATTCTCAACATCGTGAGGAATGATCACATGCAGACATGATGAAGAAATATCACAAAGGAATAATTAACACCTTGGTTGCGGTTGATAAAGGTGACGAACGTGATTCCAAAGACCATGCACCAAAGAATATACTCAATATCATACACAAAAATATCTATGAGATCAATGGGTTCAAGAGATTATGAGAAAGACTATGGATGGATATATAACCTCACTACCATCATGATGTAGACCGATTATTTAAGTTGTCGACTTAGACGTACTATGAAGAGACTAGATTGAGTTATTGCTATGAGATTAAACCAGTTAGCATTTATTATAAAGAAAGGATGATTAAACATAATTTTATTGTAATCATTAGCATTTAGTTATTGATCTTAGGGTTAGCTATTTTTTAGGAACAATCATGTTGATCTGAAGCTTATTTGCATCCTTTAGATTTCATATTTATAAGGATACCAAGATCAACACAGGAGGACAAGAATTATTGTTATTATAGTTAGATGGGATAGATGGATCAATAACTCCAAACTTGAATTTAATTATACCATTTTTTCCAAAATCAAATAAAGATAAGTCCTTTTTCTTTCATATGTGCAATTATTTCGTTATCATTTTACAAGTAGTCCCTCAGATAAATCAATAGAACTTCTTCAAAGTGATAGTTTGATGTGCATGCTTCCTGATTTGGTTCATAGTCCTTGATATCAATCAGTTTTCTCATTTTGCATGGTTACATTCTGTTGATTGAGGCCTTAGTTAATTAGTCTATCATCTAAGAAGTAATATCCTTTTGAAATATCTCTGAATTTGTTCAAGGTTGCATGTACATTTCATAACACCTTTGAAGTGATTAGTTTTCTTATAAAACTGTCTTTGAGGTTGAACATACGATTGGAATGATAGTGACTCTATTTCCCATGGCCGATTAAGGCACTGGTATTTCTTGATTATTGGATTAGGGTCATTAGTTCACTATTTATAGTTTTGAGATATTATATCCATCTACTTTATTTAGTTTATATTTTGTATCCATCAGCATTCCTTCAAATATTTTCAGCAATATATTTAACATTTGATAGTATATGGCTTTTAGTTTAAGGATCTTAGTATTACTTTTCCATACTCTGAGAGAAAAGGGTTTGGAACACATATTATCTTCTCTAAGAAGCCCTTAAGGTTTGGGAAATAAGTCTAGGGTATAGGCCTACCAGCCTTGGTTCTGTAGAGCCAAAATTGCAGAAGGTTAAAACTTGAATTGGTTGAAACCTTGTCAGTTGGAAAATCACTTGGGTATCTCATCATTGGATAGGAAAAATCCATAGGAAATTCAATCTGTTGATTTGAGCACCAACATATGCCTCTTGATGTCCTAACCTTTTCTGGAATCATCAGAATTGATCCTAATCCTTATCAATATCATCAAAATCCATTCAATTGCACATTAATGCCTTCGATTCAGTCAATGATTTACTAATTTATCATCTTGGGATGAATAACCCATGATTTATCCCTAGCCTAAATAAATCAATAAATTTTATTTATTCCCCATGCTATCTCCACAATTAATTAATTGGCTAATTTCCTAATTTATGAAATTTCTAATTTCATAAAATTGATTTTTCTTCCTAATTTATGGAATTTCTAATTTCATAAAATTGATATCCTTCCCTCGAATAAATAAATAAATTTTATTTATTCACTATCCTAAGTCTCCACAATTAATTAATTGTCTTATTAATTAATTGGCTACTTTCCTAATTTATGGAATTTCTAATTTCATAAAATTAATTTTTCCTTTTCCTGATTAAATAAATAAATTTTATTTATTCCCTATCCTATTTCCACAATTAATTAATCATCCTATTAATTAATTTGCTAATTTGCTAATTTATGGAATTTCTAATTTCATAAAATTGATTTTTCCTTCCCTTGAATAAATAAATTAATTTTATTTATTCCCTATCCTATCTCCACAATTAATTAGTCATCCTATTAATTAATTGGCTAATTTCCTAATTTATGGAATTTCTAATTTCATAAAAAAGTTAATTGCCTTTTGTGAGGAATATTGAATTCTTGGTTAATTTAATTCCTCATAAATCCACCTCACTTATTCTCTTTCTATTTTCTATCATAAATCCTAACTCATTATCTTTCTATTTTCACATTTCTTGCATCTGTCTATTTACTAACTTGGCTTTTTCTATTTTAACTTGTCATAATTTATGGTATGTTTCCCTCTCCATTTTTTTATCAAGTTTCATAATCAATGCAAGTTTCTAATTTGCATATCTAATTGCTAATTTTTTTAATTTGAGCTCTAAACTCCTATAAATTCAGCTCATTTTTGGTTCATTTCTAGAACCACATTTTTTGAGTATTCTTTCTGCCATTTTGCTTTCATGAATAGGTTCATATTGTCACATGGGAGCAACATATCAAATTAAAAGAAGAAAGAAAAGTATTGGAGCATTTTGAGGGAGTGTTTGTTTGAATTTGTTTCAATATTTTATGCACTTTTCCTTCATAGCTTTAATATTTGGATATGATCTATTTTGTATGATTTTATAGGTTGTAGTTGCATTGCATGCATGCTATTTCTTCTCTTTTTTCCTCTCCTACATTTGGGGAACCCGACGTGAACATGCAAATCTAATTTTTCGTTGGTATATTTTCATGTGTTTTGTAGGTAGAGGAACAAGATCTATGCACATAGGAGTTTAAATTTTGATACATGCAAGCTTTCTTGTTCTAGACATGCAACAAATTAGAATTTTAAATTGGTTTTTAAAATGAACAACAAATTCCACATAGACTAATCAGTGGGATAAATGAACAATAATTTTCATCTAGAGAGCTAAACAGGTGGATAAATTAACCCTACAATCTTCACATAGTTTTAATTAAGAAGGGAAAGAAAAACAAATTGTCTCATTTTTTTTATCACATTTCCTTTCTTAATGGGTTAATGAACAACAAATTTCTACATAGTTTTAATTAGGAAGGAAAAGAACAACAAATTGTACAATTTTGATCACATTTCCTTTCTAATTGGAAAATGAATAATAAAAGAATTGGATGAACGTATCCTCTCCCCTCACCGAATCTTGGGTGAAAAATAAATTCATGCAAATATTTTAGCGTGACTACCTCAACAAAGCTGGTGAGAGGGGGGTCTAAAATCTGAAAATGTTTTGGGTGTCTTGACCTTAGGGATAATGGAAATGTTAATGGAGGGAGCAGGAGGAATTTTGAGTTTGAATAAAGGTGGGAAACATAGCTCATAGGTGTCCGAGGGGGCTACAGGAGCTGGCGATGGTGGCACTCTGGCAGACCAGGAAAAGGAAGACACAACAAATAATGTTGGGGTCCTACTCGATAGACAAAAGGATCTAGGAAAAAAGGAGGTGGGGTAAAATGGGCTTCCAGCTCAGTCTAAGACCCAACTTGGTGTCAAGGAAGATTTTTCTTGGCATCGTCCTTGGTCAACTTTATTTGGGATCAAACCAATAGGCAAGTCCATTTTCCTGGTTATAAAAGACCTATCTGAGAAGGAAAATGGAAAGTTTTCTATTTCTCTACCAGATGAACTAATTGACCACAATATCACAATGATGTCTCTTACTTTGGTGGGAAAACTTTCTGGCTCTAGGCCTAATATCATCTTTAGCCTTGTAGAGGTGGTCTCCGAATCTGGATCTTAATGCTTCCTTCTATTCCCAAGCCCCAGTCTGGGTTAGGCTAATGGAGTTTCCTATAGACTTTTGGTTTGAAGATGTCTTTGCTGGGATAGTGAGATCTTTTAGAGAGCTTCTTTTGATAGACCCAGTGATGGTGGATCAACGATGCCTCACCTATGCTCAAATCTGTATAGGGGTGGAAGAGGGGAAAGATATGTCAGAAGTCATAGAGATACATTCAAATCTTGCAAAAAGACTACAGAAACTGGAATATGAAAGTGTGCCTTTTGCGTGCTTCCAATGCAAGAAGGTAGGGCATATGGCCAGGAAATGCCCCACTCTAGCCAAGGATAAAGATAGGAAAGCCAAGAAGTCAAGGAGCGCAACCAAGGAGAATGTTCTTGAAATATCTAACTCAAGTAACCAGGCTTCTTTTGTTTGGAGGAAAAAGGACCCCGAGATCCCTGTGTCCATAGAGGGAGGCTCTAGAGCCCCCTCCACTGAGGCCATGGGGGAACCCCATCTGGGCTTGGCCAGTGGCTCGCAGAGCCTGGAACTATTTCCATTTATGGAGGCAGAATTGGTTTTGGAAGGCCTCTGTTTTCCCACCATGAAGTATCTAGACTGTGCGATAGGGTCTCCACAGTCCCTCTCGTCGATGGCTCCGTATTCCCCTTAACCTTCCTGGGAGATTGGGGTTTTCCTACCAGCACATAACATCCCGATGGATGAGAAAACTCTTGTGCTTCCCATTAGGAATTCTTTGGTGTCACCTTCTCCTGAGTTGAAATTTCAGGAGCAGGTTCATAAAATGGAAGCTTTGTTAAAATCAGTTAATCTTGGGCAGTTTACTAAAATGGAAGAACTCTTTGCTATACATAAGGAAGGGAAGGGGGAGATTGGACCACAATAAAAAATAAAAGGAGAAGTAGAGACCCCTCCCCAGTCTCTCCTGTAGCTACGAGGAGTAAGAATAAAGCGGATCTGGGGGCAAAAACCAAAACCCTAGGGTGAAAAAATCTAGCTAGATCTGGCAAGAAGAGGCTTGTAAGAACATTGCAGATGGAACCCAAATGACCATCCATGCAGCCTGTACCTCTAGTTATTAATGAAGTTAATCTCCTAGAATGTTTGTGGTCTTAATGAGCCACATAAGAAGGATATTATTAGAAATATGATTAGGGATCATAGATGAAAAAGGAAAAAATAGAATGCATTAAGTTCTGTAAGACTATGGATAGGGTGGAAACTAGGTCAGAAGGTGCTTCTGGTGGTCTTCTGACTCTTTGGAAGTCTTCAATTTTGAATTTGTCTACGAAGAAGGTAATGCACTGCTGCTTAATCTCACTAACACTAAGAATAAGGATAGTTGGTTCATTATGAATATCTATGCTTCCAACTCTAAAAAAGGGCGAAGGTTGTTTTGGGATAAACTTAGAAATGTTGTGTCTATGTTTAATCTTTCTAAATGTATTATCATGGGCGATTTCAATACCCCTTTAAAAGAAGGGGAGAAATTGGGTGGGATTCCCCCTGATCTGGAAAACAGGCAGCATCTCATGGATTTTATCAATGACCAAGGCCTCTTAGATGTTGATCTTCAAGGGGCGAATTTCACATGGAGTAATAGGAGAACCGGGACAGAGTGCATCCAAGTTAAACTGGACCAAGATTTGATCACGATAGATTGGTTGAACTCCTTCAACTGCACCCTCTCTGCTCTGGTGCGTATCGAGTCTGATCATTCCCCACTATCTATTATCTTGGACCCTTTTATTAAGCAAAGAAATTTCCCTTTGAGATGATGTGGACCACTCACCCTAATATGAACAACAAGATCAAAGAATGGTGCGATATTTAGGTTAAAGGATCAGCTATGTTTAGAGTAGCCAAAAAACATAGAAATGTTAAGTTAAACATCAAGATCTTGAACAAGAAGGACTTCGGGGACATTTTCGCATCCAAAGAGAAGGCCATTTCTGACCTGGGTAATATCCAGGAGGAAATTCAGAGGGATGGATATGATGAGACCAACCTGAATCAAGAAAAACTTGTTCTCTCAGAGTATCACAATGTGATTGGGAAGGAGGAAATGTATTGGAGGCAGAGAGCTAGATCCATATGGCTGAGGGAAGGAGACCAAAATACCCATTTCTTTCACTTGTCCACCATGAAACACAAGGCAGCTAACAAAATCAATAGCATTAGAAGGGGAAACCTGATCTTGAAGGAGGATAATTGTATCTCTTTAGCTGGTGTGGAATTCTTTAAATCCCTCCTATCCATAGACCTCAGTCAGCCTCCAGGACTTGGATCAAGAGACCCTCTTGAGCTATATCCCTTCTGTCATTTTTGATCTCCAGAACAAAGCTCTGACCGTTATCCCCAATTCAGTGATGAAGTAAAGAAAGCTCTGGATTCTCTCCCAAGATACAAGGCCGCGGGTCTCGATGGCTTTCCTATGTTCTTCTTCCACAAGTATTGGGAAATTGTTAAATCAGATGTGATCAAAGTTGTGCAGGAATTCTTTGGGCCCAAAAATATCCTGAAAGAACTCAACGCTACTTTTCTGGTCCTCATTCTGAAAGTCACAGGGACGGATGCTATGGACCTTCTTAGGCCCATCAGCTTATGTAATTCATTCTACAAGATTATCTCCAAAGTTTTGAATATTAGAATTCTTCAGGTGCTCCCCTTCATTATTTCCCATCAATAGTTTGGCTTTGTTCCTGACTGTCAAATCCTGGATTTGGTTATGGCGGTTCACGAAGAAATTCACTCTTTAGAAGCCACTAAAAGGGAAGGCTTTCTCCTCAATCTTGATCTAACCATAGCCTACGACTGGGTGGACAGGTCTTTTTTGTTGAAGGTTTTGAGTGCTTTTGGCTTTAATAATACTTTCTGTGAGATCATCCTTCAGCTCATCTCCTCGTCGTCTTTTTCTTTCTTAGTTAATGAATCTCCTTCAGCTTTCTTCAAAGCTTCTCAAGGTCTATGACAAGGGGATCCCCTGTCACCTATCCTTTTTATCATCTTGGTTGAGTGCCTTGGATGGTCACTTTCTGCTCATAAGTTATTGGGGAGGTTGAAAGGCATTAAGCCTTCCTCTAGTTTGTCCACCTTCTCTCATCAAAACTTCATTGATGACACCATCCTTGGTGGAGAAGCCTCGATTATTGAGGCAAGAACTGTTAAAAATTTAGTGGAATCCTATACTAGGGCCACTGGCCAATCTATCAACTGGTGTAAGAGATCCATTTTTTTCATCAACACGTCGGAGGTCAGACAAAGAAGAATGGCAGAGATTTTAGGTTGAAGTATTGGTTCTCTCCCTTCCACCTACTTGGGCCTTCCTTTGGGAGCGAAACCCCTAGATTATTTCTAGAACAAGCTCACAAATAGATTTAACAGAAAAATTTTAGGCTGGAAGGGAATTCTTCTCAGTCAAGTGGGCAAGATTCAGTTGGTCAAGTCCACCCTTCAAAACCTCCCTACTTATGCTCTTAGCCTCTTCTCTATTCTGGCTAATGTGGCTGAAGCGTTGGAAAAAATCCAAAGGAGATTTCTTTGGTTTGGGAATGAGGAGCATAGATGTCTTCCATTGATTTCTTGGGATAAAGTCTATTTACCCAAAAAGGCTCGGGGGTTGTGGATTAGGAGGATTAGGCCTTTCAATAAGGCGCTTCTCACCAAGCAGATTTGGAGGATTTTTCATGGTAAAGGGGAATGGAGGGATTTCATTGAGGATAAATATATCTCCAGTGCTTCTTTTCTTTCTTTTTTGAAAATGATGATACCCCGAAAGGCTCTTGTATCTAGAATGGCATCCTCAATGCCAAAGACCTGGCTATGTCAAAAGTGAAGTTGAAAATAGGAAATGGGCACAATATCAGTTTTTGGCATGACAATTGGATTATGTCAGGGCCACTGGAAGATATGGACTATTTCAATTCTTGGAAGGAGGAATGTATCTTGCATTTCAGGGACAAAGTGTGTAATTACCGATTGGGCAACTCTTGGTTGGATTTGTACTCTATTTCCTAGGAGCTGTCTTCATTACTCACCGCTCTCAATGCCACCTCCCTCTCTCAGAATTAAGATGCTTTGATTTGGGAAGCATCCCCAAGTGGTTCTTTCACTGTTGCTTCAGCCTACTCTGTTCAGATGCATCTAGAGGTTTCCCCTCCTTGGGCGCAAGCCTAGCTTCCGGGCCTTATCCCTAAAATCAATGTTTTTTACTGGCTCTTTCTTCAAAACCACATCCTCACTATCAATAACCTCATCAAGCGGGGTATTTCCATCCCTAACAAGTGTATTTTGTGTCAGGTCGAAGCTAAGTCAATAGAACACATCTTTATCCACTACTCTTATGTGCGAGCGGTATGGCATTTCTTTCTGTATCTTTTTGGGTTGCAGTGGTGCTTCTCATCCTCTATTAAGGACCTCTTCGCCCAAGGGACCTTGCCCTTCAAAAATAATTTTTTTCATAAATTATGGTCTTGGGTGCTTCCTCACCTCTGTTGGGGTGTTTGGAAGGAATGTAATAACCACATCTTTAGGGATTGTAGTGTTATTCCCAAAATTCTTTTTGAAAAGATACACCATGCTCTCTTGGAAAACTTTGTTATTTACAGGAATCCTAACCCTTTTGCAGTTGTTATTGATGCTGCTAATCCCTCTATTACCATTGATAAAAGAAAGCTCTATACCTAGCTTCATCCCTCGGATGGTTGGGCTAAAGCCAACTTTGATGGCGCGGCCAAGGAAAATCTTGGGAAGGCGGGAAGTGGTGGAATTATTTGTAATAGCCATGGCTAGGGAATTATTTTTGTTAGTCTTCCTTTGGGCACACAAACCAACCATTATATAGAAGCAAGTGTCGCTCTCCATGTGACCAAATTGGCTCATGACTTGGGAATTATAAATTTGTGGTTAGAAGGGGATTCCCAAAACATTATCAATTGTCTCAATTTGAATCATCCACCATCGTGGACCATTGCTAACATGATTGAGGAAACTCACTCACTTTTGATTACCTTTGATAAGGTCCATTTATCCCATGTGTTTAGAGAGGGAAACCAAGTAGCTGACTGGTTTACCAATTGGGCAGTTAGAAGTGAAAAGTAGACACCCTGGCTTTATGGTGGTGACCTCCCATGTGAACCGTTGGATTTAGTTTCTTATGACCAAATCCATGGAAAGGGGGGCTTCATAAATATCAATTATGATTGTTAGCACTTTGAATGCAAATGGATTTTTCATTATTGGAAAGTATGAGACAAGCTAGAATGGCAATAACATCATATCACACGCGCACACTTACGGAGTACTCAAATACTTCATAAAAAATTGCCGCTCAAGCTGAAGAAACAAAACTATCTGGAACACTTCAGAGACTTTTGGTTTGAGCCTCTGTGTTGCTTCCTATCCTGCGTTTCTTGTGATGGGTGGGGAAAGGCATAGGAGGGAACCTACTAAAGATATAGAAAAATGGAGACGGCGCACCAAAATCTAGAAGTACCTTCAAAGTAGTAGTATTTCCACCTTCATTAAGAGGCTTCACGGTGGGAAGCCGACTATGATGAATATGTTCGTCAAAAACTGGGATGAGGGTAGAATAGAGATAAATGGAAAAATATTTACGGTGACCGAGGAGGTTTTCTTAGCGGTTACGGGGATTCCTATTGTTGGAAAGAAATTCTACAGAGATATGAAAATTTCAGACTCAGAAATAAGCAACTTTGTCAGAAATGATGAGGAAAAGAAAGGGCTTACCAAGGTCGGAACCCACTACCTTCCGGAAGGGCTGAAGAGACTGTGGCAGTTTGTGTTAAGAGCCATTATTTACTACATAATGTTAGATATCAGATTTGACAGAATCCACACCTATCACTTTGTCCTATTGAACCATTTTTACCATGATATGAAGGTGTCTATTCCCTTTTACTTGTATGCTTCAATTAATGAAAATATAAATGGTTATAGAGAGAAGGCCATAGCTAACCCTACCCTGCATGAGGGCCTTCTATTATTAATCTATGAATACTTCAAGGCACAAACCCTAGGAAAGGAGGTGGTTAAGAAAGATGAGGTGGAGGCCTCTGGTTTGGATTATATCCCCTCAGAGACGGAAGATAGTGATGTTCTGCATTTGGACGATGAAGATGAGTAAGAAATAAAAAAGAAAACTCTAGGTTCGTCCTCCAAAAAGCGGAGAGTGAGTCTGAAAAGTATCAAAAAAGAAAAACTAGTTACCCCTAAAAAATAGATCACCATGATTATCTCTTCTGAGGAGTATATTGAAGAGGATATGGATATGGAGGATGAGGAGGGCATTACCAGCAGCAAAGACACATAGAGAAAACAATCTACCATGGGTAAAAACAATAAGGACAAAAAGAGGGATTCGAGAGAGGACTGAAAAGCCTTTGAGGACAAAACCTATAGTGTTTCCCCTATTTTGGGTCACAATCTGAAGAGGAAGCTCCAGGATGACTACCAAGACACTAATCAAACTCCCCACTCCCCTCAGCTCTCTCAACCTCATGATACAGAGAAGGATGAAAGGAAGGATAATGAATTCTATTGCTACATGGCTGAATAGTGGAAGATTGTTGGGTGGCACCATTTCAATGTGAAAATGACAAAGATGGGGATTACAAGAGAAATCATAAACCCTGAGGTTATTGAGAGGGAGGTAGGCCAAATCATGCTAGATGAGCTCATCGACCCTTCTTTAGTGGTGCTTAGTGATAATGCCAGGGAATTTGAAATGGACCTGCGTAATAACTCCCGTAACAACATGGTTGATAATTACAGAACCATCAAATGGTTATTCTATGAGAAAGATAATAAGGAGAAGACTATGGAGGATCCGGAGATAAATAGCAGAGTGAAAAAGTTGGAGGAGAACATGACTAGGGTAGAAGCTACCCTTAAGAATATCACATAGCAGAGTTATAATATTCTTAAGGCCTCTAAAGAGCACACTAACACTATCATTGAGAAGCTAGAGGCTAAATTAGATGGACTGGAGGTGGACAATATGGAGGTGGAGACAGATTAGAACACTGAACAGGGCCCTAGTTAGCGTACCAGATCTAGAACCAAGGAGATTAAGGACAAGGACATGGTGTTGGATTTCCAAAATATTAAGGAGTCGGTGGCCAACATGGAAATGCTCAAAGCCAAGGCGACTACTCTGATGGTAGACTTGTCATGAGGGTCCCTGGTTTTTTTTCTGTTGACCATGTTTTTTCTGCTTTCGTAGAAGCTGTTTGTTTTTACTCTGGCCTTTTCCTGGCCTGCTTTGTCTTTTTTGTTTTGCTTCATTTTAAACTAGGCTTCATGATACTTCTTTCTTGTTTCGGGTTTCAAGAACCCTATAAAACCTGTTTTACTTAATCAAAAACAAAGCCGGTGGGAGGGATTGCCCAACTGATAATAAAATTGAATATTATCTTTATCTGTTTACTTAGGAACATTTTGACTTATAAATATGAACATTATCATAGAAAAATAGATTAAGTCTATGATTCATACTTCTTCAATGGTCAAAGTATAAGCCAATATATGATGCTCACCTAAATTGATGTCTCATTTGATTATTGGTTGGGATCTTGGTTACGCAACTCTTCTCTGTAAATTTGGTTAAATAGAAATTGAATATTGGCGGCCAAAATTGCTCTCCTAGGATGGTTGGGAAGGCCCCTTAGAGTAGTAGGGCATCGGTCATAATCGTTCCTGGTTCCGGTGGATAATAAAAAGGGCGGCTTATCGATCTGTCATCCACGCCGGAATCGGTTTATTCCTCTGCAACAATTTTTTGAGATTATTGGTGTCTTCTCAATCCCTTTTGGTATTAGATAAAGCTTTCACTCATAAATTTTTTTTCTTTAAAATTCTCTTTTAAAGAAGGTCTTTCCCTTTATGGGCCTTAGGTTTCTTTAGTCTCACTCTTTCTTCTTTCAGTACTTCTCTTGTTTCGAATGTTTGGTTGAAGGCCTCCAAGAGATTTAACAAGGTTTCTAAGTGGTCTACTCTGTATATTTTTTCAAAAATAATTTTGGCAAGTTTTTTAAAGGCGATCATATATATCACTTGAAAGCTATATTCATTCCAAATTTTCTTATATGAGGGGAACTCTGTAAAATTTATTATTGTTCTTCTCCAGGTACTAATATCCAAGATCTATTGAATAAATTATTTTATAATCATCAGCCCATGCAAGCATGTCAGAGTTATCTAGAGAACTACAAGATCTTTTTCTAGAAGAATAAATAAAATAATAGAAAAAGAAACAAAAGATTTAGCTCAGAAACAAAGGGTGGAATCCTTTAAATCTTTTATCTAAGACCCTCCCAATTGATTCGATGTCTTAAATTCCTCAACCTTATCTACCTTACTACTTGAAAATTTTAACCTAAGAGTTAGACATTAGGAAAAACTAAAAGAGTGGAGGATTAAGGTTCCAAGAGTTCAAAGATGATTTCAAATTGTTTCCATTAGTTACAACCATTGTATTGCCTCGATGCTACGAACCAATGGGGGCCGATTTTCTGTGATTTTTCAGGGCTAGAAAATTGTATAGATATTGAGAAAATTGTATAACGACCTTGTGGTTGCTAGTAACCATCGATATGTACTGACTCCTCAATTAAGGATTGCTTGAGTTTAAATCTTTATATTATTTTTATTATTGCTGTGTGCAATGATCTTCTTACCTGAGCCACGTAGATCTGACCACTACAAACCAATGAATAAATAAATTACATGCCTCTTGGATTTCCAAAGATTTAAACCTTGATGTCACAGGATTTTCATCGTTCAACCACGATAATTGTCTGCCTATTTTGAGATTGTCAAGGGGAAAATGGTGCTGGAGTTTGGGCGTGTATGAAAGAACCATATTCTTGGATCTTGTGATTTTTTCTTTCTTTGAACCATTGATTCAAATCGGAAAATAAATTAGGCATTGAAGTTTTTCATTTCATTTTCATAGTGGAAATCAGTGTGGACGTCTACTGTTCCATTATAGAAGGGTGACTAATATTTTGGAGTTATCAGGCTAATTTTGTCGCATGTTTAAAATAAGTATTGTATTTTGTGCATTTCAATTTATTCAGGAGGATTTACAAATTTATCTCATTTTTTTAAAAGGTCACCAGGCTAAAGGTTTATGTAGGGATTTGTCATCCATATGATCACATAGGAGGAAAGATATTTTCTAATGTATTAAAACCTTTTATTGTAATCGATGCATTATCTGTTGAGTCTACATCCCTATGTATCAGCACTTTTGTAAATTTGATAATGATGCTCTCACAACTGTTAATGTTGTATTTGATGATTAAGATCTAAAGGGGTCCATCATAGGTTGGAGGCAATAGAGGTAGGAGGATTCCTATTATCCCAATCTATCTTCTTTCTTAGGAATGATCAATTGTTAGAGAAACACCATTTGTGCCTTTGAAAAAAAGAGGGGGCTTAGCATATTTGTGTCTTTTCAAGGAGCAAAGGGTGCACTTGGTGTATTCATGCTTGGTTGGAAAATTTTTGAGCAATTGAGGAGGCATTCGCCACACTCATAGGAGATGTTGCCTTTTGGAGGAAAGGTTGTCTCATTTGCAAGCATGTGGTTGAGAATTGGTGCAAAAAGGAGAGACTATTTATATGGCACTTAAGGAGGCATTAGACACACTCAGAAGAGATGTGGATTTTTGGAGGAAAGTTGTCTCATATGTAGCACTAGAGGACACATTAGAAGCACTTGGAGGACATGTGGGATTTCAGAAAAAAAATGCATCTCATTGCGCATGGGGAGAGAACTTTATTTTCTTTCATGTTGTGAGCACAATTACTTGTTCTATATTCAGGAGATCCACTTATGTAGTTAGTTTTACATTTCTTGGAGGTTCTAGAGCTAGGAGATCCACTGATTTGTGAGTTTGATAATTTCTCCGTGAGAGAGGAAGATTGGTGAAGGCACTTCATCAAAGTCTCTAGAAGAGTTGGGTTCAAAACCATCGTAATGTTCCACTCTTATTCAAGTTAATGTAATAAGAGGGGAATGTTGGATTTTTTTTATATTAATTTAGATTTAGATTAGTAATTTGTATTAATAAATAACAAATTAGGTTCTCCTTGGTTATTCTCGTAGGTAGTTTCTATATGATAAAATGTGGCTTTAAAATGCCATTCCATAATGATGTAAAATCATTCAAATTAATTCATTGATCTATTTATCAAAATAAATTCTATTTACTTTTGCCATTCACACATCTTTATGAAAAGAATAAATTCTTCAAAATCCAAAATTTTCTTTCTCTATACTCCACTGAAAAGGACAACTCAAATAAAAGAGATTCTTAGCTACAGAGTAGATATTATTCCTTGTCATACTTGGGAGTCTTGTTCTTATCAGGGCATAGTAAGACTTCCTTTTGGAATAAAATTATTACATCCAGTCAAGGGAGAATATCAAGATATAAACTTAGATTGCTAACATTGTCAAAACTTTAACAATGATAAGACTAGTCCTAGGAATTGTTCCTAATTATATAGAATATAAAATTTGAAGATCCTAGAGATAGTTAAGGAATACTTTGAATATTTTTTTTGGAACTTCCTATAGAAAGGCAATCTAGATACTTCTAATAGAAAAACCTACCTCTAGTTTCTTATAGCCAATTGTGTTTGGATAAACATGTGGGTGGAGCAGGTGTTCATAATTTGGAAGCACAAAATATGTCTCCTAGAGGAAAATTAGTATGGAAACTTTTTGAATGTAATCTTTTTGAAAAATTACATTCAAAATGGGAAATGATAATTCAAGGAAAATTCTTGAATTCACCATCAACAGAAAGAACATTTTCAATAGAAAATCCTCCATGACATTAAAAAATATGAAATACTGTTATAGAATGTTGAGAGGTTATTTCTCCTCATCTCACATGGTTCATTCATAACTATGAAAAAAAAATATTTTGGAATGGTCATCCTCCTTTAAGTAGTATAGTTGAATTTTCCTAGGCTAAGGAGTTTCTATCCCAATAGTGGCATAAATATGTTAAAAAAATATTTTTTTTATTAGACGTCCTTTTTATCAAATGTGCTGAGGATAAGATTTGAGAATTTCTCATTTTCCCAGTGATCAAAAAAATCTTCTTCAATGGATCTTAAGTAAAATTAAAATTATTTGGCCCCCTCTTCTGGATATACTCATTTGGGATCTCCTAAATTAAATTAAATATTCAGTTAATTTGGAATATAAGGCACTCACTAACGATAATCCTCAACCTAAGACACATGGCCATCTAAGTGCTATTGGAACAATAAGGGCCCATTTGTTTCGTGGAATTTGTGCATGCTGGAATTGCCAATTCTAGAATTGAATCCATTCTGGCAATTGGGCTGTTCTCAAAATGAATTCTAGAATTAGGCTGTCCTGTTTGGTTCACCTGGAAGATGACTGAGAAGATGCAGATTCTGCGTTTGGTTCCACAAAATTGGAATTGGAATTGGAACTTTTTTTTTGCACACATACACATATACACACACACGTGTGTGTGTATACACACACACACATGTGTATATATACACACATACACATATATACACACATGTGTATATACATACACACATATGTGTGTGTATATACACACACATTTGTGTATACATACATGTGTGTGTATATACACACATATGTGTATGTGTGTATAAACACATGTGTATATATATACACACATATATACATATATGTATATATATGCATACACATGTGTGTATATACACACACATGTACACATATATACA
>MU224254.1:1770249-1803795 GCA_018584345.1 Thuja plicata | reverse complement strand
TCTGAGAAGGAATTGTGGAATGCTCAAAATGACCCAAAATTAGAATTCGCATAACCCTATTCCAATTTTTAATTTTGGAATCAAACAGGGAATTGAACATTTTGGGAATTCGGAAATGCCAATTCCCATTCAATTAAAATTCCACCCCTCAACCAAACGGGCCCTAAAGGATTACATAAAGAAGGGACATTTCATGGCTTTCCCTGAATAATGATATTATTTCAAGTGATAGACTGTCCAAATTAAGTATTTTTGTTTCTTTCAATGGTGTTCTATATGGAAAAAAAGAAGCAAAAGATCATCATTTACTATATTTGTGTATTAAATATTAGTTAGGAAACATTTACATAGTTCTTAAGAGAGATGGTTTCAACCAGCTGATTGTTTAAAATATTACATCATAAAACAATAAAAAAATCCTATAAATGAGAGTATATACAAAAGAAGGTATGAAATAGTATAATATGTGAAATTTTAAACTCAAGAGTTGGATCTTTCTACTTAGCCAGCCCATGGACCCATTTGACCATACCAATACTCTATTATGCCCAATATACTCGCTATAAGGATGTTCTAGCAAATCCACTACAACAAAAATGCTTCCCAAAACGGACATAAGAGGATCTTCTCTCACTAGTGCTACTAAATTTTGTAGGTAATGTAAATTGTTGTATATTTTCTCTCATATTTTCACCATTAAAATTTGAACTGCAATGTCAAATGTTGTCCTTTCCTCTATTTTTCTGCTCCAAGTATACATATGTGAGACCTCCAACTTGAAGATCCTTATAGAACCATCATGTAGGAACCTCTCAAATTTTTTCCTTGAGATTGTTAATGCCACTCTCACCTACAAGTCCACATTGAACCAAATTAGTCTCCTCAGAGACTTAGTAAGGGATCTATCCTGACCACTAAACACATTGTCATTACAAATTTTCCAAATGTGCCATAAAATTTCAATAGAAATAAAATACCAAAAGACATTAAATTATTTTCTAAGGCTCTAGATATAGCTAAGTGTCACTTCTAAAACTGAAATATTGCTGCTAATAACAAGCCCAAATATGTTTTATATCTCTTTAGTAAAAAAATATTCAAAAAAATATGCTTAATAGTTTTTGATACCCTCCAGTTGCTAACAATATTCAAGTCTCCTGAGGGCATCTTAATAGGAAATCAATCAATTAGAATCAGCAAAATGAAATTTCTCTTTTTTTGTTCCAGCTTGTTGGCCTATAAGCTATCAAACAGTTTGGACTAGGAAGAAGGGTCAAAATTAATATTTCATTTTCTATTGTAGTGTTAAAAAATGTTCTCATAGTCCATGAGAATGTTATAAATATTATTTTCTTTTATGTAGTGCAACAAAGTTTCATTTGGCCACTTATATAAAGTGACGAAGACTTCATTTCTAGCCATACAAGTAGATCATAGATATAAGCACATCTATAAACATCCAATATACAATGAATTATTAATAAAATACATAGTGAGGGTTAGATTAGATACAGAATATAATCTATCATGCGATTTGGGTTACTCCCCTAAAAAAATCAATAAATAAAGAGATAATCATAATCATGCATGTAATCAGAGATGAATAATAATCATGACAAAGTAAATTAGAATCATAACATATAAAGGTCCTAACCGTTAAAGAGATATTGAAACCATATTAAATAAAATTCATATATCAATTAGGTCATAATCATAAAGTATCATAACGAACCATTTAGTCATTATAACTAATTTATGCAAGGTAATCATAATCATTGATAAGGATTACCTCACATAGTAACATATAGATATATTAGGTGAACACATAGCACCAAGGTCCTAAAATATTATGGACACCTAAGAAGGGATAAATACATAGGAATACCTGAAAGCATTTATCATTCACAAAACTAGAATGTGAAGTTATTATAGTTGGAATAGAATGGATTAAACAAACACCTTAAGTAGAATCATATTCTTATCAGAACCAAGCATTAAAATCCGTAAAACATTCCCTAACTTTTAACAATCTTATCATGGGAATGCTTCGAGTTAGAGGGGTGTTACAGTTTCCTTATATCTTATCATTATGAGGGCATATATTTTAGGTAAAAAATTTATTTCTTTGACTTTGTTCTTTGAAACAACACTCATAATCACATTGTATAAAAGAGGAGAAAAATCTAGATGTGCAAAAATGGTTATTGTCTGTGATCCTAATTGTTAACATTTTTCGCATTAAAATCAAAATATCATTTTTCAGCGTATGTTGTTAATATAGTTTTTACCATATGTCAACATCGTGTCTTTCATCATTAATTGAACATTGAAAATTATCGAATTAATTATTAACATTTCTCTTATTTTTCCATTATAACCTTAATCATTTGTCCAATTTGATCATATTCAAAATTGGTTTTAATGCTTTTAAAATCACTTCAAATCCTTATAAAAACCTTCAAAATCGATTCAAAACCCTTTCAAACCTATCAAATAATTTCATCACGTTATCAATGTCATCAAAATCAAATTACATTGTCTAATGTTTGGATTTTTGGAATTTCATAATTCCTAAATCCTAATTAGCCAAAATGTGGGAAAAATGAGTTTTTAAATTAAAAATTCCCACCTCTTCTATTCCCCCATAATTATGCTTCCATTTCCTAAAATCTAGCTTCCTAATTGCTTACACTTTCCCTTCCCATTTTCCCCTAATTTTGCTTCCAATTTTCCCTTCCACTTTTACCCAAATTTATGAACTAATTTTCCCCTTACAAATGTGAATTGTTTTTTTTTTTTAAGCCAAAGTGGGGTGTCCACCATATTTATATTAATATATACTGATTCAAAGACTCCCCCGTGGAAGAATTAGGAAGAAACCCCGGGATCGTAGTCGTATACAATATGTCAGCTTTTACATTTGAATTTGCACAAAACCCGTAAATCCTAATAGGTTATATTATGCTGATTACATTTTGGTTTCCACATGAAACCCACTAGCTCTGGTTGAGTGATACAAAAAATAGAGATATCCCCCAGATTTTTCCCCCCAAATTATGGAGAGGATCAAAAACTACACAAAGATACTATTCACTGTTTATTACAGAGTATCAAAATTTTGAATAAGGCCTACTAAATTTGTCTAAGCCGTATACCTAATTTCATGGCATGACTCCCTGATGACATATATTTTTAGGTGGTGTGTTATTTTAATACATAATGGAGGAGAGAGAATAATAAATTAGGAAAGAATTTGTATCATCGTCATCTTCCTCATCCTCCTCATCCTCACTATCTATATCACTCCCCTCTGCCCTTTCCTATCATGGTGTCACTCTCATAACTAGTATGTATAAATTTGTCAATGGTACTGGCCTATATATAGAAAACCACCTGTTAATAATTAGGAAATTCTTCCATTTGCACACTTTGTTGTGAATTTTTCAATTTGACTTCAAATATCTATAAATTGAGATCAATTCCATTGATTTGGCTAACCATCATATTTCGAGTATAGTATGTGAGTTTGGGTTTATACATGACTCCCTGATGACATATATTTTTAGGTTGTGTGTTATTTTAATACATAATGGAGGAGAGAGAAGAATAAATTAGGAAATAATTTGTATAATCATCATCTTCCTTGTCCTCCTCAGCCTCTACACTACTATCCCCCTCATCCTCATCCTCACTATCTATATCACCCCCCTCTGCCCTTTCCTATCATGGTGTCACTCTCATAACTGGTATGTATAGATTTGTCAATGGTACTGGCCTATATATAGAAAACCACCTGTCATACTCTCATGTTGTCCTTGCATCCACTATCTCTAGTCCTACTCCCCACTGTCTTGGTTGTAGCTGCTCAAACTCTATGTATGCCACTTGTGGTCTGAAGAGTGAACCTCATGTCCTAACCTTATCCCTTGAACGTTCAAATAGAATTGTCATTAAGCATGTAATAATTAGGAAATTCTTCCATTTGCACACTTTGTTGTCAATTTTTCAATTTGACTTCAAATATCTATAAATTGAGATCAATTCCATTGATTTGGCTAACCATCATATTTTGAGTATAGTATGTGATTTTTGGTTTATACATGACTCCTCGATGACATATATTTTTAGGTGGTGTATTATTTTAATACATAATAGAGGAGAGAGAAGAATAAATTAGGAAATAATTTGTATCATCATCATCTTCCTCATCCTCCTCAGCCTCTGCACTGCTATCCCCCTCATCCTCATCCTCACCTATCTATATCACCCCCCTCTGCCCTTTCCTATCATGGTGTCACTCTCATAACTGGTATGTATAGATCTGTCAATGGTACTGGCCTATATATAGAAAACCACCTGTCATACTCTCATGTTGTCCTTGCATCCACTATCTCTAATTCTACTCCCCACTATCTTGGTTGTAGTTGCTCAAACTCTGTGTATGCCACTTGTGGTCTGAAGAGTGAACCTCATGTCCTAACCTTATCCCTTGAACGTTCAAATAGAGCCATACTTTTTGACACATCTTATCACTCCCCAAAATGTCTATGCACTTTGTCTAGTAACTAGAGCTCAATAACTACATGATCAATAATCATGCACCTAATCAAGTATATCTCATGTAAAAATAAGGCAATTTCTCCCCATTATCATCCCAATGAGGGTGATCCCTATATGGTCTCCATTTGAAAACTCTGAGTGTGTCAAGCTCATGCCTCCAGTGTCTCACATGTCCCAATGGTCTCTATGAGAGTACTCCAATGTATAAATATACATATGCCATATCTCGTATAACCCTCCTATCTATAATAGGATGAATGATGACTATGTGCTTAAATTCTCACACCTACAATAGTGTAATACCATTCCTAATAGTCAACCTACATTTGTATGCTGCCTAGTGCAAGTGGTAATATATCATATACACCATGCATGGTACCCATGAAAAAAACATACCCTCCATCACCATGTTCTCTAATGCTCTACACCATCCAATAGGGATCCTATGTCTACATTTATATTGTACTAGTAATCCTTCAATTAATACATAAATCACAACCATTAGTCTCTCAGGTTGTTCTACTAGTGTCTCCCAGCGAATCTCATATTCTCTAATATCTAGCACCACCTTGTAACAGTAAAAAAATCTACATAGAGTCAATCTCCATGTTGATGAATCATACTAGCACTCTATGAATGGGAATTGTCAAGATGCCCCATAAATCCTCTAGAGTGATGGTTGCCTCTCCAGTAAGCAAATGAATTGAACTCTTCTCTTAGTTCCATATGTCCACCAACACGGTAATCAATCCTCTATTTTCCCTTATCTCTATCATGTATGTGATGTAATGCAGACCCAATAATGATAAATATATCTTTCATGATTTCTCATTCTATGTCATAGATTCCAACATGTCAGCCCACTCTCCCATGTCTATAATGGGACAAGCTTGACCTATGCACACCATGCGATACAAGTATCAAACTTATGTTACCTATTGTTACCGTTGATGACATTTGACTAAGTTTGACAATTTTGACCTATTATTGACCTATTTTTTGGCTTTGATAAAGTTTTGACATGTTCTAAAGCTTTTTTTAGCATTTGACAAAGGTTTGACTAGTTTTCACTAACTCCACAACTCTATGACCAAGTGCCCACCAGGGTAATTTTTCTATGCATTTGGGGTTCCCAACTGCCCCCAGGCCACACTTGGTTGCATTTTCTAGGAATTTGGTGAGTTTGGGTATAATTTAGGGCCTTTGACCCACTTTGACCCCCAAGATGAACCCTAATCTACCTAGGAAAGTGTATAAAGAATGCATAATCATGAAGAGGCTTTGTTGTATATAACTCTTCTCTTGTTCCTTCTAGTCTTTGGTAGCTTTGCACATTCTCACCATGATGATCTTGCACTAGTATTCACTATATTCCTCCTAGATCCAGAGCTCCAAATCTTCCAATTGGGAGTGTGAAGTTGAGCTCTTTCCACCTCTCCAAGCCCTTTTATACACCCTTTTCTACTTAGATGGACATGCAACCTTTTTCACTTTTTGTTGGTCATGATTATTTTTCCACTCCGAGCTTCATAACTTTTGCATATGACCTCCAAATTTTTTATTTGTTTGTTTCTCTTCATCTATCTCATTATTGTCAAAAAATTGACTTATCACTTGCATTTTTCAGTCAATTTATCGAGGGGGCGCATGTAACGCCCCCCTAGGGATCCCAAGAGCACAAGACATAAAACCTCTAAAGATGCAAGTAATTAAATTTTTTACTCGAATAATACACATCAATACTTCATATTTCTAAAACATAATTATGCACTTGTTTATAAAATATAATGCATGATATAATAAACCTAAGCCCTTACACGTTCCCTAAAGTCATGATTAAAGAAACATTATCTAACCTAATTACATTCATAATATATTCATTGAATTATGATTTTTATTATTTTATGTTCATTTTAACACACCAATATAAATGTTCCTAACAAATTTATTTTATTAAACATAAGTTGATCATATAACATCTTTATTCCTATTATCAAATCATTTCATTGATTTCATACATATCTATTATACTCTATATAACTTTATTTTAATAATTTAAGTAAAAGATCAATATATTAAGGTAGGCATTATCTTATAAAGTGTGTTTTCTATTAAGGATATATGTTGCCATTATAAGCTACAATAGGTGCTGAAATAAAACTAACATACCAAAAAATAGTTATGTCAAAAGTTTATATAACCTAAACTCTCCTACACAATTGTCTAGTAGCACCTATCAGGTGTCTACATCAAACAACATATTACAAAACATAGAATTTTGTCATAGCTTTCACAAGGTAAGAGCTCAAATTATGCCAAACATATGTTGTCACAAAATATGTCAAAGAGATGTCAACTATGATATATCACAAAATCTCATCCTCCCTATGCGGGAACCATGTCATCCAGCCATGCTATCCTTCCATCCAATTGATGACCCTGTCATCTCTGATGTATTGTTCATAGAGGTGTCTAATAATATTTTCTATAGGAACCTCAGCTATAGGAGCCTCTGCTACTGGTATAGCTGTAAGTGGAACAAATTTGATGAATTGGGATTTCTTCTATCTCTCCCCATTTTTTTGGGCTACCACTTCCTCCATGAAGCCATGTAGGGCTCTCTCAAAGGGGGAAAGTTCTTGACTTTCCTATATCCATGGGATATTTCCCAAGATCTAATCCTTACCATACCATCCTTGAAAAGGTCCTCGAGCTTATTTTTCTTTATCTTTATCACAACTGTTGCATGCACATCAATTCTATGAAATATGAGCCTCTTGAGAGACCCAATAGGGTTCTTGAAAGACTACCAAAAATATTATCATTTCTTAATTTCCATATGTGCCACATGACTAAGGCAGAGAGAAGACCAAAAATGTCATTAAAAGATTTCTTCAGACCCAAAATGTTACCAGATAATAGCTCAAGGCAAGAGGAAAGTTTTGTCAGAGAAGCCAAAAAGTTTCCAAATCTCAACAGCAAAAGGGCAGTAAAAAAAATGTGAGAGACAGAATTTGGGAGTCTACAGAAACTACACATAGAGGGATCTCCATTGGAGATTCTGAGAGGAATCCCGTGTAAGAGAAGTCTACAAAGTAAGTGTTTGATCTTTGGCTCAAAGAGGGAGGTCCACATATTACAAAAGATCTTGGTCCATTCAAGGGAATCAAGACAGAGGTTCCAACAAGCATTCACATAAGGGAAGATGGAGGAGTCATTAGCCAGGAGGGCATAAACCTATTTGGACTTTACGTTGGGAAGAAGGTTGACAATAGACCATTTAAAAGTAAGGTAAAAGTTGTTATCATCGTAACAATCTCTAGAAAGATTAATCTCTTTATAGGCTTCAGATAAAACATAGTAGGTTCTAAATTGGGAGGCTGGTAAGTGAAATCTAACTTTCAAATCTTCCCATCTCATAAGTGTTTCATTCTGGATGATATCAACCATATATGAAATTCCTTTTTCATTCCATAGTCTAGTAGAACAATCTTGCAGCAATGCAAGGTGTTTCTCTTTTTATTTCAAATTCCACCATATGGACCTGTTACCACAGATCAAGTTCTTACAGTGATTGACCTTATTGTTTGTTATAAATTCTTTAAAATAATCCCAACATTTTCATAAAGATTTAAATACATATGATCCTTGCAATTTAATATCAACTTCTCTTGCAAGGATTCCATTTAGTGATAAGTTCCTCCATTTCTTTCCTTTCTTAGGATACCCTCTAATAATATTGTTTCTAATCAAAATATTTCATGGTTCCTCTTCCTGCATGGATTTTACAATCCATTTGGTGTCTAGAGAGATGCCTTGGTTCGTTAAGTCCTTTAACCCTAATCCCTCATTCTTCTTTTCCATGGTGCACCATTCCCATCTCACAACATGTCCTTTCCTATTACCCCTAGCATCAGACCAAAGATAGTCTCTGATAATTTTTTGGAGAGTGTTAAACTGGTATTGACAAAAGAGCCAAGATGAGGAGTAATAGATTGAAAATGAAGAGAGGATTTTTTCATAGACCTACACTCTTCCAACCATGAATAAATATTGGATATCCTACTTGTTTGATTTCTTTACTACTCTTTTCTTCACCCATTGCAACATTGTTTTCAAGTTTGGGCTTATGGAGAATGAGATACCCAATTATTTGACTTGATAATTCGACCCCTCCCATCTAAATCCCCATCGTGATAACCACTATGGAGGCTCCTTTTTCCATCCTAGAAATATGGATTTTTCCATTGAAATCTTACTACCTGAAACTGTACAAAACCATTCCATCTTGTTCATAAATGTATTCAGATTCTTCACCTCAAGTCTCAGAATTAGTGTTGTATCATCAAATTTTTTTATATTGGTGGCTTCTTTATCTTCTAGAATTTGTATTTCCTTGACCCTTGGTAGGAGCATCTCACATTAGATCAGATAAATTACTGCATCTATAGCTATTATAAATAGGGTTGGAGCAAGAGGACAACCTTGTTTAAATGATCTAGTCCACTCAAAACTATCTGATCTAATTCCATTAACTTCTACCTTGGCCAGAGCACTTGTCATCAAGGTTTGTACCATTCTAAAAAACTCCTTTGGGAATCCTAATGCTTCCATAATTAAATAGATGAAGTCTCACTCAATCCTATCATAGTCCTTCTTGTAATCTAGGAGGATCATACATGCTTGCTGGTTAATTTCCTTAGCCCAATCCATGGATTCCCAACATGTGAAATTTTTTTCCAATATGTACCTTCCTTTAACAAACCTAGTCTAATTGTAATTAATGATCTTGGGAAGGATATCTTTAAGTCTAACAACCAGGGGTTTTTCCAAAATTTTATAAGAGACATTAAGGAGTGTGATAATGCACTGATTCTTGATCAGGGATCTATCAGCCTCCTTGGGAATAAGCTTGATAAGTCCACTATTGATCTATGCAACTAAGGATCCTTGTATAAATTCTTCTTCATACATGTCTATCGTATCTTGTTCGATCCACTCCAAATTCTTCTTATAGAACTCTATAGGCAAGCCATCAGGTCCAGTGGCCTTAACCTGTGCCATTTGTCTTATAGCACCATTAATTTCTTCTAAACTTATAGGTTTTCTAAGCAGGGAAAAATCTTCAATCCTTTCTTTATTGGGTACAATTTGTTTAATCTTATTTATTGCACCATTATGTCCCCACTATCCTCTAAAGTGAATTTTTTTTGATAAAATTTTGCAAACACATAGACAATATTATGTTCATCCTTAATTTAAGTTCCATCTTCCTAGATCTCCTTGATACTGACTTTGGCTTCTTTATGTTTGGGTAGATTGAAAAATAATTTTGAACCCCTATCACCATGTTCCATCTATTTACTCTTGAATCTATTCCTAACTCCTATGAGCTTATTTTTCTACCTATTCCTAAGGGAATATTTATAATTTGTTAAATTAGCTGCACTTTATTTAGAAAAGGAATTATCTTGCATTTCAACTTCTACCTTGGAGAGGTCTTCATGAAGTTTTATTCAACCCATCTAAAATTCTTAGCCCTTTTATCGCCAATTGTTAAAAAAAAGACTTACAACTCTCGATGTTTTCGGCCCATCTAATCCTTGCATTGTTGTGTTTCAAAACTTCTTTGTTGTATCATTTTATCATATACACTACATTATACATTCTTTCCTCATCTAACAAGGAGGTATTCAGACAAAATAGTTTGTCCCACAGGATTCTCTTACCAGTAGACCCAATAGGAGTGAATCTTTTAATGATGGGATGATGGTCTGAAAGTGTAAATCAGGTCACCCTAACCATTTTTCCAACATCATCCTTCTAGAAATTAAAGAATTCATGATTAAAATAAAATCTATCAAGTCTAGAGTAAATTATTTTTCAACCTTTATGAAAGTTGTACCAAGTATACCAAATGTCCTTATGATCATTTTTGCACCCTCTTAGTGGATCTACTAGTCTATGATTTGCGATCATCTTATTCTAAAATAATTGTTCACTACCCTTCCATTCCAATATATTACCTTCTAGCTTGTCTTGAGAGTCCACTACCATATTAAAATCTCCTCCCATAATCTAGGTGATTTCCACTAGTTAATACAACCATTTCCATAGGTCATTTCTCTCCTTATAGTCATTGGAGGCATAAGCTGAACACATACCAAATTCATTACCTTTATGTTCAAGGATCAACCAAATAACTCTATTACATCAAGAAGTTCCCCATGTGGAGACAAGTTTATCCCAAAGAGGGATAATGAGAATAGATGTGCCCCCTCTCCCTTTGTTATGTGAGGTAGAGAAAGCGGTAGATTCTCTCCAAATACATTTAAGGGAGATGTCAAGAGTGAAATTGGTAGCTTTTACTTCTTGGAGAAACAAAAAATCCAATTCTTTATTAGTTGTCAAAAACCTCTGAACTATATACTTCGTATCCAAGGATTCCAGTCCTCTCACATTCCAAGATGCTATCTTAATATCCATAAAAATTAAGTAGAAGAGTCAATTCTAGTCCTAAATCTCAGATAACATTTAGGAAAACTGTTGCTATTATTTTTTTGGCCTCCTTATTCACTGATCCTATCAGTCTCCCTCTTTTTCTCTTGGTTTTTTTGGTTCTAGTCCTGTCATCTCCATCTATTGGACTATAAGAGATTGCAGGGGATTTAGTAATTCTGGGTTTCCTCTTGATTCTATTAGGGTTAAACGAAACCTCCCATGGTATATCAACATATGGGATATATGTAACATTATCTCCCTTCTTTCTACCATCCTCCATACCAGAAGAGACATTAAGGTGCGAGTGGTTGGAGGGAGTGGGTAAAGGGAAGGAATAGGGGGGAATAGAGGGGTTGCAAGGATGCCTATAAGCTCATAGTCATTCAATGGGAATCTACTGGAAGTATCTCTATCATTACTACTATTATGTATTTCTGAGGTATCCATATCATCCCGACAACACTCTCTTCTCCCCAACTCTTCTTTTTCCTACACATTCCCTCTATCAATTCCCTATTTTTTTTCACTCCTGTCTTGGAGAGAGTTTCCTAGATGGGGGATGTGTTTAACAATATTTTTGTTAGTATTTCCTCTCCTTCTTTTGGAGGGTCCATCCCTTCTCCTAATCTTATCCATAGCCAACTTTTGGGCATTCTTAAATTTGTGTTTGTTCCAGTTCTTATGCACAGGAGGATTCTTATCTTCAAGATGACTATTAGCTGTTTTCCCTGGAACCTCCTTTGAATCCCTAGCAAGTCCAAGGGAGATGTAAGGTTGATCAAGGCCTATTCTGATAGGGTTAGGGAAAATAGTTCTACCACCCCCAGAACTGGTGGAAGAGTGACAAGGGGGTTCAATATTTTTTTTACCAAAGGAAGAGGGTTGAACCAAGTTAGGGAGTTCATGTATGTCAATATTGCCTTTATCATTGAAGACTCCTTAGGCTTTGGAATTATAATCTAGAAGAGAGAAGTTTCATCTCCTATAGCCATTTCTCTTGCATAGGAAGCATGAGTTCATTCCTCCCAAAAATTCCACCGAACATGAGAAGAGATCATCCTCGAGATTAAAAAACAAGGTTTCCAAGAATATCAATACCGATTTTAATCGAAATAAAAATATGAGCATCCAAATGTGGGAGGAGGGAATTGGAATGCTCTACATGAATGACTTTTCCCAAGGATTCTAGGGATTATGGTAAACCATTACACATAAAAATATGGATATCTTTAATGGTTAACCATTTAGGGCATGATAGTTCCATTATATCTTCAATGCTAGCATCATAAGATTACCTTAGGGAACAAAAATTACATGAGAATATATTCCAATATTGTTTTTCAATTATAGCTTTATGACTGGTAGAGTCATAAATGAAAATAATGAAAAGACCTTTTTGAATCATTCTATAGAAGGAAAATTTAAACCCTAATTTCTTTCCCCACACCAAGTGAAGCCATTTATTCATGAACATACAAGAAGGAATTCTATCAACATTCACAACAACAAGGAAGATAGCAGTCTCTACTAGCATACACCTCTTATCCTTAATCACATTAAACATATTATCATTAGGAGAAATGACAAGGTTTTTGGAGCTTGGAAAATTACCACTTGGTCCTCTGTCGATGTCTTTTTCTCCATGCTCCTTGCCAAAAAATTTGGTGCTAACCTTGAAGATAGGGATGCCCTTTGCCACTTGGCTGAAGTATTTGATTTCCTCTTTGTCGTTGGTTACAAAATTAGGCCAGGCTTCCTTTCCTCCTATCTAAATGGCTAACCCATTTTAATTCGAGCCCATATTGCCTCGGTGAGTTAGTGTGCATTGAATTCACTCCACGTACGGATTCCTGAATTGGCTGCCGCTTGCTCCAAGCCACGAGAGAGTTGTAGAGAAAGTTCCAAAACTTTGTTTGCAGAACATTTGTTTCTATTTCATTATATACTTCTTTAATCCACACTCATTTTATGCACTAATTAAACATAAACCAACTATTGAATATTAAAATTAAGTTACTAACTTATTTCATTGATTTATAACTATTCATTATTAATGATTCCAATTACTAATTTATCATTTCACAATAATTACCTTTGAATGTTTCAGTATGATATAATAAAAAATTTACTAGGTACATCAATACATGGCTATATCTAATTTTATTTCCTTAATATATGAACATCACAAGAGTATACGAGAAATATGATCAATTAATATAAAAAAATTCATTTTAATGCTAACAACATGTTCAACAAATAATAGAATCATTCCCCCTTTCGTTTCACCTAGAACTACCCATTCCCTTATACACAAAATTGCATTATTTTACATCATTATGTCTCCTTTCAGGAGATTAAAATTATGTGAATGCATATACATCAATTCATCTCAATGTGATACAATATATAATATGAAATATTCAACAACAAATTTGGAAAGGAACATGTGCAAAGATCATCCAAGAGGTTGTGAACAACACCTCGATATAATAAAGATTAACCACCCGACCGTGTGGGACTAGTATGACCACTCCTGTGAGATATGAGTGAGAAACAAAGGCCCACTCAAGATGATAATACTAGTAAATACCTAATGTGGCTTAACCCCCCCCCCCCCAAACAAAAAAAAACAAAAAAAACAAGCATGAATCACAAAAAATAATTTAAGTCAAAAAGGACTACTAGAGGCATAAGGAAAAATGTATAGGAACTCAAGGAAACATGCTAGGTGAGTTTCATCATATATCCCTAACCCCTTGGGATGTCCTGGAGGTCAATTCTAGAGCCCGGCCCCCAAGTAGGGACATGCTGAACCAATTACCTTTTGTGGAGACAAGGTTGTTTGATCGTGCCATCTCTAGGCACCTTCTCCCACTCCCCTTACTAGTATGTACCTTATGGTACCAAAACTAGCAGCATGGGAGAGGAATAAAAATTAATCCTTTTTAATGTTTTGTTCCTCCATTTCCCAATTTATTTAATTAAGTTATCACCTTATTAAGACAACTGGTCAGTGAGTTACCATGGCAACCAATTAGGGACCCGACCCCCACTGTTAACCACTCACCTAGTGTACCTAGGTTCTCTACCCACAATATATAAAATAATGCATTCAATAATAATATCATGTTAAAATTCATGCCATCATAAAAACACATTACCATTTGATTAGGTTTAGGTGATCAAAGGTTGTCCCTAAACCACCTGACAATCCTAAACCCTAATTTGACATTCAAAATGCTTCAAGATGCATAAGGAGGAATCAAAATAAACAATACATGATATAAAAACAATATTTAGTGTAATAAAGGTCAAAATGAAACAAAAATAAGATCCTAAAATCCTCTGGTAACTAGCAAGCCTCTAACACTTGTCAACTTCTAAAATTGATTTATTTCAAACAATGGTTAAATGCCAAGAATAGTCATCAATGAATAGTAAATTCATATCTTCCACCAAATCCATAATTTAGAATATCTCTTTGGTGATAATTAATAAAACATAATTATGGAATCTCTCTTTAAATTTACGAAGATCCAACTGTTAGAAAGAAAGTTATGGCTTATGTTCTTAAACAGAAAACCTTACTTAGGGTTCAAACCTGCCTTCACCAAAACGGTTGTAACTTTCACCAAACATAAAAAAAAATACACACAACCAATGGAAAATGAAATATAAGATAAATAACTATCTTTGATATTAATTTTATTCCTGTAAATGACTGTACCAATCTGTAACATTCATATTAAATTGACTAAAAAATTAGAAAAAAGGATGGAGAAGAATAGTCTAAAATAATGTACATATCAGGGCATTAGTTAGACTTTATAAACTAAATATGAAAGATACCCATTTTATATCTCTGAATTTACATTCCAGATAATCAAACAAAGAAAACTCTAGATTCAATTTAGTTTATTGAAATAATAGATCTCCAAAAATAGGTTGCTAAAAAACCCAGGAAAACACATGCCAATTTTCACAAAAATGAAATATAAGTTTTAAATATTTCTAGTAATGGAAAGTACAGGTATAATACATTTTGAAAAAATATAAATCAATCCATATTTTATAAAATAAATAATTCCATCAAGGAATTCAATCCCTACCTTGGGTCCTACAAAGGTTCAACCAAAGAAGGAAGAAGAAGGAGACAATGGGGCAACATGACCCTTCAACTTAGTCGGTGGTAACCTAACTTTCTGTAGATCTCTGATATCTTCAAGCTCAAAGTAGTCTTCTAACTCTCCAATAAAAACTATAAAATCCTCAAGATGCAATGAGCCAGTGAAAAGAGAAACATCCATCCTAGAACTTTTACTTGTGCATAAAATCACATGCCTCAAAATATATCTAATCATCTAAAGAGGTCATAAGAATAAACTATTAAGGACATCAAGATAACCATAAGATCAAACAAGGAAAGTCAAGCCAAACTCCTGACCAAGCATGAAAACCTGAAATACAACATATATAGCAAAGATCAACTAAGAATCATCAAAAGAAGGAGAAATAAATGAAATGAATAAAAAACCAAATGAATGAAAGGAACCACAAGCCACTATCAACAATCATCCCCAATTGAGTGAGCTGAATCTGGGTTAGTCACCCTGATAATTGACTAAAAAAGTAGGAACCCCAATGTTCCTAGATTAGATAAAGGAAAAAGGGAGACTCATGCAGGGACCTTGGTACTATCTCCACAAAAAAAACCATCGAGGATTTGAGGGCACACTTAGACCTATGGAGCTAGGTGAAGTTGATTACCACTATCTACATCACCAAACAAGTATCCATGTGTGTGTGTGTTGTTAATCCTTAAAGGATCATAATTTGTCATTAGTATATAAGCAGATAGTTTTGGTCGGTTAGGATCACCGAGCAACAACACTCATTGAGCAACAACATTCATCGAGCGCAGTGGTCACTGAAATGTTTTGAACAACAAGAAGTATATCACCTGAACACTAGTCTAGAGAGACATCACCGAGCACCAGTACATAGAGACATCACCGAGCACCAGTCTACACCGAGAGACAACATTTCACCGGGAAAAGAAGATCTAAACTACACGTAAGCTAAAGCACTTTAGTCCTTAAAATAGATTTTTGCTTAGCTGGATAACCATTTCTTGTGGATCAAGAAAAGTGTAAATGATGGATTTAATTAGTTAACTGATTGTATTCATGCAAACTAGGAGATGGAGGTCAAGCTGTAAACCTTTGGTCTTAGAGTTTTTAAGAAAAGCATGAAACCTAATTAGGTCAAAATCTTATATATATAGATTTATTAATCAATCAAGAACGTGATGATTGTAGCCACCAAAGACATCTATGGATCATACAGAGGTTTTCATGCAGAAGAACAGATAAAGAAGAATTCATTTATCAAGAAATACATATAATGCTACCGAGTAGAACAAAGGTATTATCCATCACAATAAGGTGATATATATTTTGTGAACTTAATGGATTTGTAATAAAAAATTTAAGATTGCAAGCTATTAGGTCATACATTATTTTACTCTCTAATAATTATAGTAAACAGTAAAATCCTTTCACAAGGTGGACTTAATAGTCTTTATGTTAATCTCTTAACCAAGTGCACACATACATTGTGTTGCTAAAATCTCTTAACCAAGCAGACTTAACAAGTCTGACATGTTATTCCTAATAGGGTAAGATCATCATAAGTGATCAAAACTTTTAGCCCTAACAGGCACCTTCCATTCTATAAATAGTGAAGCTTTGTGGGTTTCATCCCAACCACAGTTTTTACCTTCTAACAAGGGTTTCTGCGTTACCAAATACTTGTGTCATGTGTAAATGGGTTTCATGAATGTTTCAATGTTTTTTTTACATGCATTTACATTTATGCTATAATATTGCATGCATCAAGTAGTAAAGAGCTACAATGGTCAGTTATGGAAGTAATGAGTACTAAAGATTAATTGATAAAAAATTTAAGGGTACTGATTCACCCCTCCCCTCTTAGTACACACCCTTCCATTATTCCAAAAATTGGTATTAGAGCTAGATCTCTTATTTAGAAAAGTTTAATCACTTGAGAGAAAAGATCATACAATGGAAATGTATAATCTTGATAAAATTATTGAGAATCAGAAGTTACAAATAAAAATTTTCTTTGAGCAATACAAAGAGGCAAGAAACAAAATGAAAGATTTATTAGCTAAAAGAAAATTCATGGCATCTCGCTAGAATGAAACTGACTATCATGAAGAAGAGATACCTGAATTATTTGATTTATTTGGATCTGGATCTCGTAATACATCTAACACATATGAAGGAACCATTGCAGATCTAAATGAAATCAATCAACATCTATATGAAAAAGTGAAAGTACTGCAGATCGGTCAAGAGACATAGATTGTAAGAATGATTGATGTTATAAATAATGCAAGACAAGCTGAACAAGAAAGAACTTTAGCTATTGATGATAGGAGAAAGATTATTGAAAAATTGCAAGAGAAATAATATGAGATACAGAGACTTACTGAACATCACATAGAGATCACCAATAAAATAGTTCTTATGAGTCATGAGGCCAACCGAGTGAACATAGAGCTTTCTAGAAAGTTGGAAGCTATTGGTGAACTACAAGAAGAAAATGAGAAATTGAAGCATGAAATGAAGATTGCACAACAAAATAATGATATGATCAAGAAAGATGAAGATAGTACAAAAAGAATGGATGAATTTGTGAATGGACAAAGAAAACTCAACAACAATACCGGTTTAGGGTATACCGAGTATGGAGAATCATCAAACTGATTTGATCAAATGAATTTCTACACAAATCCAAGACCAAAGAAGCGTTAATGTAACCACTATGGAAAACCAGGCCACACACCAAATGTTTGCAAGAAAAAATAAAAGGTATTCCTAAAACTACTTCTACATTTATAGGTAATTGTTAAAACTGTAACAAGCATGGACACAAAGAACATGAATATAGATCTAAGTTGAACATACCAAAGAAGAAATCTTACATGGAAAAAAATTGGTCTACTTGCAACATGCATGGCCACACATTTCATAAAGCAAGTCTAGAAACCTAAAGAATAAGAAAATGCATATCAACCGAGAAGAGATTACAACACTTGGGTAAATTGCACAACAAGTGGTAGATATGGACATATATATATTAACTATATGAGGAAATTAATAAGAAGATCTAGAAACTGGACTAACCCTGGAATGACATGCTTACACTATCATAATGTTGGTCACTTAAGAAAAGACTACAGAGACCAAGTGACAGAGTCAAACACTTTTGCAAATTGAAATACTATTGAAGACATCAGGAGAATGAGAAATAAAATGTGGAGGAGAGCTTCAAACAATGATAATCCTGGACCAAGAACTACTGTTGGTGACACCTCATCCAATGGATTAGGTGATTCCACCACCCCCACCTAATAAATACACGTAAGTATGGAACTGTACTCTACAAAGCTGTATTTTAGATCAATTCCTATATTCATTGAGAATATGCCAAATTAGCATGAATGAAGATGCACTATGGTATTTCATGTTATGTTTTGTGAATCTAGTCTTGTTGGTCAACGTATACCGAGCATAAACTGTACGTTGGTAAAACATATGAAAGATAACTGAGTTGACACTATATACTGAGCATCATCAGTAAACATGTGGAAGACAATCAAGTTGACACATTGTACTGAGTATTGTATACTTACCGAGCTGAAGACTTTGGTGTGTTAATCACGCATCTACAGTTTGTCAATCGAGTGGTAGGTGAAGCATTAAATGCATCACTTAGGTTATATTTTTATATAAAAAGGGCAATGTGAACTCATCCATTCACCCAATGTTAAAGAAAAGATTGCAGAGTGAAGAAGAGTGACTCAGACTGATAAAATTGTAGAATGATTCACAACACCTTTAAAGAAACTTAAACAGGTCTCGAGCATTCTCAGAAAACATCCCATGAGTATCTAGACTTACCAAGCTAACATGTTATTTGTGAAGAAGCCCTGATTTAACGAACAATGGAAACCACTTCATGAACCATGAATATGAAGATGGAAAAGGATAAGAAGGTCATTCTAATTAAGAACTTGACCTCTGAAGAACCTAATTACAAGTTTTTCCCTAAGGTTGCTGCTCAACCTGATGACAAGGGAGCATTTTCAAGTATCCCACCTAGGGTTTTAGTAGTTGAAGACATCTGTGCATACGTTCACTGCAAATTTGCAGAGATTGGAGACCTTGAACTTGAATAACCATACAAGAAGCTATGCAAAGATGGAAACCTAAAGGATGAGTACAAGAACATTGAAGTGAAAGGGTTAACCAATGCCCTACTATTCCCAAAAGAATTCAAGAAAGAATGAATTCACGTTATGCTTAGTCGAGTGCATGACAGGAAGATGTGGTTAGATGAATCCAAGCCAATAAAAAAGGATGTGATTCATGCAGTAACTGGATACCCCATCACTGAGTAGGAAAAATACCTAAGGTGCCTTGGACGCCTCGAGATTAAAAAGCTAACTAGAGCCGAATGAGATAGCAGAGGTTTGAAACTCAATTCAATCACCGGCCCTGAAATGAAATTCAATGCATATGTGATTGAATACAATATATTTCAAGCAAGCATAATGAGAAATGTTGCTTTTGGAGTTGTCGACACTGCATACAAGATAGTAAAGAAAGGTGTGCAACCAGACCGAGCTGAGCTACTAGTGAAACAACTGGAAGAAAACATGAGAATAATTAGATTAGCCTGATCTAATACATAAAAGTTTAGTTCACTATTAATGTGCACATTCTTTTACTTTCATAATTTCTATTCTTTTTTTGGTAATGTCACTTGTGACACCAACAGACCTATCACAACACATATTAGGGATTACATTAAATCACTAAGAGATAATTTCATTCCACTATTGGATGGATACTTAATTACATTCAAGAATAGGATGTAGAAGAGGATGAGAATACCTGCACAGTTGGTAGAAAAATGCAAGGATGAGATATGCTTTGTAGTTTGCCCCAACACTACACTCATCAAAGCTGCCAACCCAAGAACAACATCGTTACCACCATTGGACTATGAAATAAACATAGATCTGGCTACAAAAGCTATTGAAGCCCTACTGAATGAACCAGTTGACAAATCAATAAGAATATTTGGCACATATGAGGAAGCCAAGTCAAAAATAAAGACTAGCTTAGTAGTCAAGAAAATAGGGAAGAAGAAAACACAAATGGTGAAAACACTTAAGAAGAAACTCTCAGTAACTGATGAAGAGTTGGAAAAATGAGCAGATATCATCAAGGGACATTGACCCATTGGTGAAGTAAAAGAATTAAGTGATTCAAAGTCTAGCAAATCATATACAGAGAAAACACACACCAAGAAAACAAAGTTACTAATGTAACAACCACATCTAGGAAAAGAAGAAAAAAAACTAAGGTGGACTCACCACCATTGAAGAAGGGCACTATAAAAAATATCAAAAAAGAAAAGCTTCAACCGATCAACAAGCACTGATATAATGAAAGAGATATGTAAGAGGAAGAGAAGAAAAGGATGATACTGAAGAAGCAGAAAAAGAACAAAGGATCCAAGAAGAAAAGGACAAAATACCAAAGACAATTGATGAGATTGCAGAGTTAATCATCAACACATGCAGTATACAATGTCATAAGATTAGACAATGCAGAAATCTGCCTACGGAGGATCGGGATAAAATATAAGGGGGAATCATTAAGATGGTGGTATCTTACAAATATGTACCTCTACAATTTGGCAATCATATTCCATAGGAGATACAAGATAAAATATCAGCTAGGTGGACATATACAATGCACATGGAGAAATAGATGAGGGAGAAATCTCTAGTTACATTCATGCCCAACTCCTCAATTAAAGAAATTGACTTGAAGGAGTACACAAAGAAGTTTTCTGCAAAAACAAGAGCATACAAAATTTTATTGAACAAGCTCGAAGATATTGACATAGAGTGTAATAATATTTGGACTCAAATATTTAATCCACCCAAGCACGTGCTAGCTATAACCAATACTGATCACACCAAGAAGAAGGAGGCCACACCAAACCTTGAGAACATATATTTATCAACGACACCGAGGATGTCAATCCTATTGACTTAACTACAAAGGCAAGTAAGGCCATGGATGATATTCCTCAAATATTGAAATCATTAGGAGAAACACCAGATATAACTGTACAAGATATAACTCATGGTGATTCTCATGATAATGCCAAGGTTGGTGAAGATGTCATTGTTTCCACCAAGAAAACAAATGAAAAGGACACTACTGATGTTGTACAGACACAAATACCAAGTAATATTCCTTTATTGATATAAGAAATAAATATAATGACTGAATCACAGCAGACACCACCTAAGAATGAAGTAGACAGACCAATGGACAAAGGTGAGGAACAAGGGGAGAAGACATATCAAAATGGAGAGGAAAAATTGAGTGATGCACCCACCGAGGATATAGTGGAAAGGCAGACAAGGCTGCAAGTCATGAAAATGTTGAAGTAGAGATGTCTAAAACTGACCAACAGGTACTGACTGAGAAACCTAGCCAAGGCACCACACCTCCAAAGAAATAAATGACATAAATTGAGAAACAAAAGGATCTTTCTATCATACCTCATTCCCCTGCATCAAGCAACATTAAGAAGAAGAAGAAGAACAAGAAGAGTAAAACCCCTGTCATACTAGATGAGATCACAGACATACCTGATTGTGATCCAAGAACGCTTGATCTTGAGTCACTAACAAGGTATAGGGAGCTATGAAAAAGGAAAGAACAATAGGACAAGATAAGAATGAAACACATAAATACTCAAGTCCTTGAAACAACAAAGGAAATTATATTGTAGATAGTTCCCGACACAAAGATTAATCAAACTACACCTATCATTGATCAACTTGCAGTTATGACCTAGGTAATCACACAACCAAATGTATATGCTGAGAAGGTCATTAAGGAAAGAGAAGAAGAGAAGTATCACTACAAACTCACAGGGAAAATCAGCCAAGAAGTGGCAGAGAATAAGGTGAAACTTTCTGAACTAGTAACTACATTAGAACGTGTTATTTCAGAATTAGTTACCTTAGTTCAACAATTGTGCACTATTGAAAACTTCACTACCGAGCATAATGAACAAATAGAGAAATTAAATGAGGATCTAAAAGCTAGTGTAGAAAGTCTTTCAACTGAGAAAAATGCATTCCAACTTCATTATGAAAAACTAGCTGAATCTAAACTGTTAAGACTTGAAATACAAAAGGAGGAAATCAAAATCAGAGATGAAGTAGTTGAGCTACAAGCCATGTTACTACCGCATCTCACTTGCTGATGACACACATCACTACGACAAAGATACTAATTTCCATCACAAAAATGTTAGTAGCAAAAAGCATCTATGACATGCATGGTCAAATCACTTTAGAGAAAAAGACCCTAGAGCACTTAAAAGAGAAATGGGAGAAGTTGATGGAGCCATTAAGAAATCTCATTCATACATACTAGGCAAGCTATAAATTTTACATCTTTGTCATTACTTTCAAAAAAGGGGGAAACATGTACATACATTGTATCTACATACCGAAGCATGCACATAAGGGGAGTCATTGTAAAAATAAAATACTTGGTATATATACTATACATATCAGTTTTTGATACTAATGCCAATGGGGGATATTGATAATCCTTAAAGGATCAGAAGTTGTCATTTGTATACAAGAAGACATTTTTGGTCGGTCATGATCATCGAGCGACAACACTCACCGAGTGGCAGCACTCACCGAGAAACAACATTCACTGAGCACAGTGGTCACCAAAATATTATAAACACCGAGCAGTATATTAACTAAGCACCAGTCTACAAAGAAATCACTGAGAACTAGTACACAGAGACAACACCAACCACCAGTCTACACCGAGAGACAACATTTCACTGGAAAAAGTGGATCTGAACTATATGTCAGCTAAAGCACTTATTATTTAAAATAGATTTTTTCTTAGCTGGATAACCATTTCTTGTCGATCAAGAAAAGCGTAAATGATGGATTTAATTAGTTAACTAATTGTATTCATGCAAACTAGGAGATCAAGGTCAAGTTGTAAACCCTTGATCTTAGAGTTTTCAAGAAAAGCATGAAACCTAATTAGGTCAAAATCTTGTATATATAGAGGTATTAATTAATCAAGAACATTATGATTGTAGCCACTAAAGACCTCTATAGACTAGACATAGGTTTTCATGCAGAAGAATAGATAGAGAAGAATTCAGTTATCAAGAACTACATACAAGGCTACCGAGAAGAACAGAGGTATTATTCATCACAATAAGGTGATATATATTTTGTGAACATAATGGATCTATAATTAGAAAATTAAGATTGCAAGCTATTAGGTCATACTTTTTGTTACTCTCTAATAATTATAGCAAACAGTAAAATCCTTTCACAAGGTGGACTTAACAGTCTTTATGCAAATCTCTTAACCGAGTGCACACATAGATTGTGTTGCTAAAATCTCTTAACTGAGTAGACTTAACATGTCTTACATGTTACTCCTAATAGGGTAAGATCATCATAAGTGATCATAACTTATAGCCCTAACAGACACCTTCCATTCTACAGATAGTCAAGCTTTGTGGGTTTCATCCCCACCACATTTTTTACCTTCTAACAAGGGTTTCCATGTTACCAAATACGTGTGTCATGTGTAAATGAGTTTCATGAATTCTTCAACGTTTGTTTACATGCATTTACATTTATGCTATGATATCGCATGCATGAAGTAAAGCTATAATGGTAAATTATGCAAGTAATGAGTACTAAAGATTAATTGAAAAAAGTTTTAAGGGTACTGATTCACCCCTCCCCTCTTAGTACACTCCCTTCCATTATTCCAACAATACACACACACACACACACATATATGTATAGATATATACATATATATGTGTGTGTGTGTGTGTATACCTATATATATATATATGTGTGTGTGTATATATACATATATACATATATACATATATATATATATATACATATATATATATACATATATATATGTATATGTATATATATATATATATGTATATATATATATGTATATATATATATGTATATATATATATATATACATACATATATATGTATATATATATATACATACACACACACACACACACACACACACACACACACACATATATATAATGGAAGGGATCAAGATATCGTGTAGATCTCACTAGGTGAGTGACTACAACTTCATCCCTATCCATACAAGCAAAGCATATATATAACCACATCTATAAACATCAAATATACAAGTAATTATTAATCAAATACATAGTGAGGGTTAGATTAAATCCATAATATAATATTTCATGTGATTTGGATTAGTCCCTTAACCAAAAACAATAAATAAAGAGATAGTCATTATCATCGATGTAATCATAGATGAATATCAATCATGACAAACTAAATTAGAATCATAACATATAAAGGTCCTAACTATTAAAGAGATATTAAAACCATATTAAATGACATCCATATATCAATTAGGTCATAATCATAACAGTATCATAACTAACCCCTTAGTTATTATAACTAATTTATCTAAGGTAATCATAATCATCCATAAGGAGTACCTCACAAAGTAACATATGGATATATTAGTTGAACATATAGGAACAAGGTCCTAAAATATCATGGTGACCTAAGAAGAGATAAATACATATGAATACCGGAAAGCATTTATAATTTCAAAAACTAGACTATGAATTTATTATAGTTGGAATAGAATGGATTACAAAAACACCTCAAGTAGAATCATATTCTTATCATAACCAAGAATAAAAGTCCCTCCAACATTCCCTAACTTTTAACAAGCATATCAAGGGAATACTTAGGGTTTAAGGGGTGTTACGGAACCTTTATATCTTGTCATTACAAGGGCATGTATTTTTATGTAATATTTTATTTCTTTTCACTTTGTTCTTTGACACAACACTCATAATCACATGGTATAAAAGAGGAGAAAAATGTAGATGCCCAAAAATAGTTATTGCCTATGATCCTAATTGTTAAGATTTTTGCATTAAAATTGAAATATCATTTTCACTCTAATTATTCTTCTATGTTGCAAATATGGTTTTTATCATGTCAACGTCGTGTCTTTCATTATTAATTGAATATTAAAAATTATTGAATTAAGTATTAACATTTCTTTGATTTTGGATTATAACCTTAATCAGTTGGCCGATTTGATCATATTCAAAATTAATTTCATTTATTTGAAAATTACTTCAAATCCTTATCAAAACCTTCAAAATTGATTCAAATCCCTTTAAAACCTATCAAATCATTTCATCACCTTATCACTATCATCAAAATCTGTTTACATCGGCTAACAATTGGATTTTTGGAATTTCATAATTCCTAAATCCTAATTCATTAAAATGTGGGAATAAATCAGTTTTTAAATTTAAAAATTGCTTCCATTTGCTAAAATCTAGCTTCCTAATTGCTTATACTTTCCCTTCCCATTTTCCACTAATTTTGCCTCCATCTTCCCCTTTCACTTTTCCCTAATATATGCACTAATTTTCCCCTTACAAATGTGCATTCAATTTTTCATTAATCATGTCATAATTAGGGAATTATTCCTGATGCATGAGCATCTTGGGTGTAAGAGAAATCTTGCATCACCCAAAAATAATTTCTGGTTTCTTTTCAATACGGACTATTTTGTGGAGAGTTGCTATTTTTGGAAAGTTACTATTTTTAGTAAGTTTTTCTTTTGAGCTCAGAATGTTCTATTTTCTTCCCTGGAGGTTCACTTTGACTGTATCATCCTACCAGAAAAGTTTCATTGCCAGATCAAGTCTAGTTTTGTAGATGTTTTTTATATTTTTGGTATTGGCAGTAGGGTACAAAAACTTTGAACTCAATTTTGAAGGCTTTAGAGGCTCTGAATGAGGTCAAAACCTAGGTTGAATAGAGCTTGTGCAAGATAAAAATAGTAGAGAACTTCATGCAATTTTCAAAATGGGGTTATGGCGGCTCATTGGGTCAACAGGTGCTAAGTTATGGTCTCCAGAAGTTGCGCTACCTGAACCTGAAAAAGTTAAAGTTCCTTCAAAATTTCTTTTTGGGTTTCGAATTTGTTTGGGCCTACTCTAATATAATAAAAATGAATAATAATATCTTAGCGATGGTTGCCTTAAAATTTAGGGTTTTCTATCTAGAATATTCTTTAGCGGTTAAAATTACATATATATTGAAGGCCCACAGGGTTAGCTAGGGAAGTTCTGGGTTATGCATCTGGTGGCTCTGCTTGAAGATTATTGTAATAAAATGCCCATGTGGATATGCATGTTATATTTCAAAATGTGCATGTTATATTTCATAATATTGTAATTTCATTTCATGGTGGATAATAGAATGCCCATTTCCTATCTTTGCAAATCTTGTTATTCTTGATTTTGTTGCGTGTTTGTGTTAATAAGGGGAGCACCCTTGATCAAAGGGTATCAGAGAAGGAGTTCATGTGTGTGTATATAGATCATGGACTATGTGGTAGTTTGCACCAGAAATATGGTTGTGGGTTTGTGTGATAAGAGAAAAAAATGCCTCCACGAAGGAACCATGGCAGGAGAGTTGCAGGTGTAACAGAAGAGGGTTCTAGAGTCTTCTAGAGACAAGTGCAAGAGGAGCATCATAGAGAAATGAATATTGCAGCGAGAGATGAAAGTCAAGAGGAATTTGAAGAAGAAGGAAAAGGTGACCAGGAAGCACCCAAAGTGCCTAGAGATCCTGAACATGATAGGCTTTTGAGGGTCATTTCCAAGATTGGAAAGAGACCAAAGATTGAAGTTCCCACATTTTTGGGAAATCTTAACCTAGAGGAGCTGATCGACTGGATCAATGATCTAGATGAATATTTTGAGCTTGCATGAAGATTTCAAAGATCCAAACTGGGTCAAATTTGTGAAGGCCAAATTGAAGGGCCATGCAAAAATGTGGTGCCAGGAGATTCAGTTGGAGAGGAATAGAAGAGGAAATGAGAAAATCTCAAGATGGGACCAAATGGTGGAGAAGTTGAAGAGGCAGTTCATTCTCGTTGATTATGAGCTTGATTATCTAAGGAAAATGCAAGGGTTGAAACAAGTAGAAAAATCTATGTAGGAGTATACAGAAGAGTTCTACTAAGTCCTCATTAGAACTCGTCATGCAAAACCTATGAAGGAAAAGGTTACCTATTTTCTTTATGGATTGTGGCCAAGTATTAGAGATGAGTTGAGTCTAGTTGTGATGAACAACATTGAAGAGGCATACAAGTTTTCCTTAAGGGTGGATGAGAAGTTGAACAAGAAGTTTGAAAGCAAGCAAGGTGGAAGAGGTCGTGGTGGAAGATCCCACGAACGGTCTTATGGAGGCCAAAATGAAGATCAAAAAAGGAATGATGAGTCAAGTAGTAAGCAGAATTAGAGGGTAAATAATTTCAATCATTTCCATGATCAAAATAATAGGGATTAGAGAGGAAGAGGAAGAGGGCAAGGACCAGGAAGAAGAGGTTTTCATGGGATATGTTTCCATTGTGGATAAGAATGAAATCAAGCCTATGAAAGCCCATAGTGTCAAGGAAGAACAAATAGGAGGAATGAAGGCCATGCATGAGTTGCACATGCAAATGAAGAAGGTCAGTCAAAACACTCACATGATGCTGAGAGAGGAGAAAGCCTAGTTGTCAGGAGGATCCTGATAAATGAAGAGAAGAGCTCAGATTAGAGGAACAACCTATTTCACACTGGATGCAAGTGCAAGGACAAGTGTTGTGATATGATTATTGATGGTGGAAGTAGTGATAATCAAGTATTAGAAGAAATGATCACAAAGTTGAAGCTGAAAAGGGAAAAACACCCATGTCCATACAAAACTTCTTGGGTGCAAGATGACCACAAGGTCCTGGTCAATGAGAAGTGCTTTGTAAAGTTCAATATTGGAAGTTATCAAGATGAGGTACTTTGTGATATTATCACCATGGATGCATGTCATTTGTTGCTGGGAAGGCCTTGGCAGTTTGACAGGCACACCATACATGATGGTCATGCTAATACTTATTCTTTGACAAAGGATGGATTCCGACACAAGATAAAGCCATTGAAGGAAACAAGAGAAAAGGTATGTAGTAATGGAAGAATATGTTTAGTTGATGGAAGAAAGTTCTTAGAAGGTATGAGACATGAGAATATGTGTTTTTCCCTAATTCCAAAAGTGGATAAAGATGAAGTAGTAGATGTACCTATGGAAGTTGTAGACTTGTTGGAGGAGTTTCAGGATATTGTTTCTGATAATGTACCTAATGGATTACCACTAGTAAGAAAGATCATTCATCAGATGGACTCGATCCCACAGACTAGTTTTCCAAACAAAGAAGCCCATAGGGTGACTCTAGTAGAGAGTGAGGAACTGAACACATAAGTGCATGAGTTGTTATAGAAGGGATTGATCTAGAAGAGCTTGAGCCCATGTGTTGTACAACTGGTATTAGCACCAAAGAAAAATGGAGAATGCATGATGTGTATGGATTCTCGAGCTATCAATAAGATTACTATCAAGTACATATTTCCCTTGACAAGGATGGATGATATTATGGATTGTTTGAGTGGAGCTGAGTATTTCATAAAGATAGAAACAAAGAGTGGATATCACCAAATCTAGATCAGAGAAGGAGATGAATGAAAGATAACCTTCAAGACAAAGGAGGGCTTGTATGAGTGGTTAGTCATGCCTTTTGGGCTAACCAATGCACCAAGAACATTTATGCGGCTCATGAATGAACTACTAAAAGAATTTTTGGGTAAGTTTGTTATTGTGTACCTGGATGATATTTTTATTTTTAGTAAGACATTGGAAAAAAATATGAAGCATATTCCTAAGGTATTGGAGAGGTTAAGGGATGAGAATTTGTTGATTAATATGAAGAGGTGTAGTTTTGTGAAGAGGGAATTAGTGTATCTGGGATTTTTAGTCTAAGTAGAAGGTCTAAAAATGGATCCAGAGAAGGTGCAAGCTATCCTCAAATGACCTACCCCAAGGAGTGAGACTGAGGTAAGATCTTTTCATGGTTTGGCTAGCTTTTACAAAAAAAATTATTTGAAGTTTCAATAGTATTTGTGGACCCTTGATTGAAACAATGAAAGGGGATATGAAAGAGTTTAAGTGGACTGTAGGGGCAGATAAGATTTTTGAATTGTTGAAAAGAAAAGTTACAAAACAACCTATTTTAGCACTTCCAGAATTTAAAAAGGTGTTTCAAGTAGAGTGTGATGCTAGTGGTAATGCTATTGGAGAAGTTTTGAGTCAGGAAAGTAGACCCATTGTTTATTTTAGTGAGAATTTGAATGATGCCAAGAGAAAATATTTTGTTTATGATCAAGAGATCTATGCGATAGTTTAGGCATTCAGGAAGTTGAGATATTATCTTTTGCCAAAAGAATTGGTTTTTATTTACTAATCATCAGGATTTACAATATTTGAATAGTCAAGGAAAGTTGAATCAAAAGCATTTAAAATGGGTTCACCTTTTGTAGAGTTACACTTTTGTTTTGAAACACAGGAGTGGGAAGTCCAGTAGGGTTGAAGATACACTTAGCAGAAGATTGATTTTGGCAACAAAGATGTAGATTGAGGTTGTTGGGTTCAAGGAACTCAAGAGTTTGTATCCTAAAGATCCAAATTTTGGCCAAGCTTGGAAAGCTTGTTGAGAGCTTGTTACTCTAAATAGAACTAAATGGTTGGATTTCATAATCCAGGATAATATGTTGTTTAGAGGTAGTCAGTTGTGATGACATGTAACTGATTGAATGTTTGATAATGTTAAGTTGAAGATGATGCAAGACATTAAATCAGTTAATGGTTTGTATTGTCATTGATGTCAACTTGATATCATCTGTATGGTCATATACATAATGCCAAAGACTTCAGAGAATCAATGAAATAGAAGTTATGCTTTCATCAATGCATAAAAGTCAAGTATTCACCAAGTGACAGACTACATTGATGGAATGCACACCATCGGTAAAGATAGAGATAAAATTCACAGTGATGCCCGACGATCAGAAGACAGTGTTGCCCGATGAAGAAGAATCACAGTAATGCCCGATGAGATAATCATAGTGATGCCCGATGAGCTAAAAATAGTGTTTCCCAATTGACAAAGATCCCAAAGCTAACTGAAGTTGTACCGATAGAATTGATAGTTGTCACCGGCGATGAACTATAGAATTGACTGACAGAACAGTGAGATCATAAAATGACAAAATATCTAGCTGGAAGAGCTTAAAGATAGACTTAACTGGTTGTTTGATTTGTTTTCTTTGACCACAGTTAAGTAAGTGATTTAAAGATGATTTATACAGTTGGCAAGAAGATAACTGCGAGATAAATCAAGAGTTAAAGCCAAAAAGTCAATTTGGCTGGATTGTTTTTCATGCCAAAAGTCAAGAACCAAGAATTAAGGAATATCATGTCTATTTAAGAGACAAGCATAATTCAATTCAAATAGGCCCAAAGAAATCAGATACATGGGGGAGTGAATTGATAGAAGATGCTGAAGAGAAACTAATGAAGGATAAACTTCATACAGTCTTGATCAATCAAGCTAAGGGAGAGCTAAAGAATTCTGCAGACACCGATGAATAGAAAAGCATAGCAATTGGTATCAAAGCTTGTGTGCTTAGAAGGAAGGTTTCAAGACCTAATTAAAGATCACAAGATGAACAAATGGGATGTGCCCAAGTTGAACAAGGACAACTTTGCTTCATGGAAAAGCAGGATAAAGCTTCACTTATCAGGTATTGGAAATGATATTACTCAATACTTAGATACTGAATATGTGTTGCCTACAGGACCATTGATAGTAGATCAATTGAGAGTAAAGCATGAACATAACTGCATGGTTATAGAGCTTTCAGCCTCACTCTCTGATGCTGAATTTGAGGATGTCAAAGATTGCAAAAATGCAAAGAAAATGTGGGACAAGTTGAAACTTGTACATGGAGGTGATGCAAATGTTCTGAGAGCCAAGGTAGAAAGCCTTGGAGGAAAGTTTGATGATCTCAGAATGAAAGAAGGTGAAAACATCACATAGTAGAACACAAGAATAAAATAAGTAGTCAATGCTATACGAGGCGTTGGAGGTACACTTGAAGAGGAGAAAGTGGTAAGTAAAATCCTAAGAACCCTATTGCCTATTTATTCTATTAGAGTCTCTGCTATTCAAGAAATGAGAGCAGTAGCAAATAATATAGTCACTCTTGACAGCCTGATTGGTAGACTGATATCATTTGAGATGAATAACTTTGATAATAGTGTCTTACCAAGCTTAGAGTCTGCATTCAAGTCTTCTATGAGAATAAGCATATCTAGTCAGAGACACTCATCTAGAAGAGACAGTGAAAGAAAAAGTGAAGAAGAAGATCTAGATAAAATTGAAGCACTCATGGCAAGAAGAATGCTAAGAGGCAAAGGTAAATACAAAGATCTTTTGAGAAGAAATCTGACAAAGGTGATAAAAAAGATTACAGAGGTTATCGATGATCAGAAAGAAGTGATACCCAAGATTACAAGGACAAAGGCAAGAAGACTAGCTATCTAGTTGCTTGCAAAGATGAAGATACTGACACTGAACCGAATGATGATGTTGAGATAGTGTTTGTAGCTATGAAGGATGATTCAGATGAAGATGAAAGGTATGAAGAAACTACACTCATATCTAAGATTAGTAAGAATGATATCTGGATTATAGATAGCGGCTGCACTCACCATATGACCAATGACAAAGAAAATTTTAATACTTTTGAATAATATAAAGGTGGTATAGTAAGAATGGGAAATGAATAAAGGAACAGTAATGCTTAATAACCTGATTAAATGTGAAAATGCTTATTGGGTAAAATGATTAAATTATAATCTGTTTAGTGTTTCTCAGCTGAATAATTCAGGTCATAAAGTAGCATTTGAAAACAAGAAGGAAAAGATCTTCAATGAATTAGGAACATTGATTGGTACCAGTGAATAGACCAAAGGTAACTTATTCTATCTGAATGATACTAAGCCCACTTGCTTGATGACTAGAAATGAAGACATATGGCTGTGGCACAAAAGGTTGTGTCATGTGAAATTTGACAACATGATGAAGATAAGTAGGAAAAGAAGTGTAAGAGGCTTACCGACGATGACAAAGCCAGACAACATCATGCGCAAGAATTGTCAAAAAGGTAAAATGACAAATTCTAGTTTCAAAATCAAAACCCATACAACTAATGATATTCTAGAATTAGTCCATACTAATTTATGTGGACCTATGAGGACAAAGAGCTATTATGGGGATATATATTTTATTCTCTTTGTTGATGATTATTCTAGAATGATGACAGTCATGTTTCTAAACAAAAAATCTGAAGCATTCAAGATGTTTAAATGGTATAAGGCTATGGTAGAGAAACAAAGTGGTAAGGATCTGAAATGTTTGAGATTAGATAGAGGAGGAGAATTTATATTAGATGAATTCACTAATTTCTGTAATGAGCATGGTATAAAAAGATAAGTTTCTGCACCAAGAACACCACAACAAAATGGGATTGCTGAGAGAAGGAACAGATCAATAGTTGATTGTGCAAAAATACTGATGATAGAGAAGGACATCACCCAGATATTCTAGAGGGAAGCTATTAGCACTACTGTCTACACTCTTCACAAAGTACAATTAAGAAAGGACTCAAAGAAAACTCCTTATGAGCTTTGTTATGGTAAAACACCCAATGTAAGTTACTTCAAAATTTTTGGGAGTCAATGTTATGTCTTAAAAGATCAAAGAAATGGAAAGCTAGATGCCAAAAGTGATGAAGGTATTTTTCTAGGGTATTCTACCAAAATCAAAGCTTTTAAATGTCTACTCAAGGCTTCTAACAAAATAGTTAAAAGTGCAAACGTAAAGATTGATGAATTTGCAGAAAAGAATGAGCTGGAAAGCACAAAAGAACCAGAGGACTACAACAAGTTTGTATACAATGAAGAACCCATCACTTTACTCGAGCAACAATACTTAAATCCAGAACAATAGAATGTTGCAACCGACGGTCAGAATGTTGTTACCGACGGTCAGGATAATGATCAAAATAATGTGCAAGTCAATGATGATCAAGCTAATATGCAAAGAGTTGTACCTGTACTTGCAAGATATGTAAGAAGGAACCATCCAGAGGACCAGATCATAGGAGATAAGAAAACTGGTACAAGAACAAGGAGTAAGTCTTTAAACTCAAATTGCTTAATTTGTAAGTTTGAACCAAAATCTGTTAATGCTGCACTAGATAATGAAGAATGGATAAGTGCTATGAATGATGAGATTGAACAGATTGAAAAGAACAAGA
>MU224254.1:1742699-1767933 GCA_018584345.1 Thuja plicata | reverse complement strand
TTGATAATGTTAAGTTGAAGATGATGCAAGACATTAAATCAGTTAATGGTTTGTATTGTCATTGATGTCAACTTGATATCATCTATATGGTCATATACATAATTCCAAAGACTTCAGAGAATCAATGAAACAGTGGTTATGCTTTTAGTAATGCATAAAAGTCAAGTATTCACCAAGTGACAGACTACACCGGCGGAGTGCACACCATCAGTAAAGATAGAGATAAAAGTCATAGTGATGCCCGACGATCAGAAGACAGTGTTTCCCGATGAAGTAGAATCATAGTAATGCCTGATGAGCTAATCATAGTGATGCCTGATGAACTAAAAATAGTGTTGCCTGACAGACAGAGATCCCAAAGCTAACTGAAGTTGTACCGATAGAACTGGCAATTGTCATCGGTGACGAACTGTAGAATTGACCGACAGAACAGAGAGATCAGAAAATGACAAAATATCTAGCTGACAGAGCTTAAAGATAGACTTAACTAGTTGTTTGATTTGTTTTCTTCGACCACAGTTAAGTAAGTGATTTAAAGATGATTTATACAGCTGGCAAGAAGATAACTGCAAGATAAATCAGGAGTTAAAGCCGTAAATCAATTTGGCTGGATTGTTTTTTACGCCAAAAATCAAGAACCAAGAATTAAGGAATATCATGTTTATTTAAGAGACAAGCATAATTTATTTCAAATAGGCCCAAAGCAATCAGATACATGGGGGAGTGAACTGATAGAAGATGCTGAAGAGAAACTGATGAAGGCTAAACTTCATGCAGTCTTGATCAATCAAGCTAAGGGAGAGCTAAAGAATTCTGCAGACACCGACGAACAGAAAAGCACAGCATCACAGAGCAAAAAGAATGAAGAACAAAGGAATGGAATTGATACATTGATTAGAAATATATTGTAAGTAAATAGATCTGAAAATCTGTAATTCAGTTGCATTAGAAATAGATCATTTTGTTTCAGTTTAAGCATTGAAGCATTAAGTCTCTTAACAGAGCAGGACTTAACAGTCTTTTGTAATTGAGGTACATCCTAACAGATTACCAGAAGGTTGACTCATGATAGTAGCACCGGTCTCACCTAAAGCCTATTGACAGTCTAAGAAGGAGGTTGATTCAAGGATGGTAGTAAGATTTGCATAAAGCCTATTGACAGTCATGAGACTGATTCAAGGATGGTAGCGTAGATGCCAGATACTTAGTGAAAACCTATGTATAAAAATCCTCTAACAAGGTCACACTTAACCGTGTGTTTGTAACCTTTAACAAGGTTGGCTCCTAACAGGGCTCACTTCAGAAGAGTGAAAATTTGGGGTACCAGTCCCAGTGGTTTTTCCCTTAACAGGGTTTCCACGTTAAAATCCTTGTGTTATGTGTATGGTTTATTACTTTAGTGTTTTATATTCTACATTTGAATTTATGGATTGATTGGTATACTCTGCATATTTACTGAGTATCGATAAATACAGTTTACTACTTATCAGTTATCAAGGAGAATAAGGACAGACAAGGTAAACCGACAGACAGTTATTTGTTTCAAGTATTTCAAAGGCATACATCTTACAGGGACTTAATGATTGGAGAAGTAATGATTGGTGGATTAAAGTTTAAATTGGATAAATTTTTGAGGCCACTGATTCACCCCCCCCCCTTAGTTATTACTAACAAGTTGTGCATTCCAAAGAGCTTCATTAGGGAGAACCTAATAAAATAAAAGCATAGTGGAGGACTGGCTAGTCATTTTGGTCAAGATAAAACCATGGTTCTAGTTAGTGAGAACTATTATTGACCACAGTTGCAACAAGATGTTAATAAATTTGTACAAGGCTGTAGGTTATGTCAAATGGAAAAGGGAGTGACGAAGAATACAGGGTTATATCGGCCATTACCTGTACCAAAGAACCCATGGGAGGATATTAGTATGAATTTTGTTCTTGGCCTACCAAGACCTCATAGAGGGAAGGATTCCATCTTCTTAGTGGTGGAAAGGTTTTCAAAAATGGCACATTTCATTTCTTGCAAGAAGACTAATGATGTTTTTCATGTAGTAGAATTTTTTTTCAGGGAATTGGTAAGACTACATGGCTTACCAAAGAGCATAGTTTTAGATCGAGACACCAAGTTTGTAGGGTAATTTTGAAGAAATTTGTGGAAAAGGTTGAAGACATATTTGAAATTCATCTAAGCACACCATCCACAGACTGATGGACAGACATAAGTTGTGAATAGGAGTTTGGGAAACCTACTGAGAAGCTTGGTTGGAGATAAACCAAAGGGATGGGATTTGGTTTTACTACATGCATAATTTTCATATAATAATTCTATCCATAGGCACACTGATAAATCACCATTCCATATAGTTTATGGGAGTAGTCCCAAAAATTCATCAGAATTAAGAAAGCTGGACAAAGGAGAGACAAGTAGCATTGAAGTTGAAGACTTTGCATAGAACTTGAAGAATTTGCATGAGGAGGTGAGATATCATATTAATAAAATGAATACACAGTACAAGGCTAAGGAAGACAAGAAAATGAGGCATAAGGAATTCCAGGTGGGAGATGAAGTCATGGTTCATTTGACAAAGGAAAGATTTCCAGTAGGAACATATAATAAGTTGAAGATGAAGAAGTTTGGACCATACAAAGTACTGAAGAAGCATGAATCAGGAAATGATTATGAAGTAGATTTTCCCAGTGAACTCAATATTTCATGAGTGTTTAACATTTCAGATTTGACAGAATATCATGAGGGAAGTGTTGAGGATCAGATCACAGAAGAACAATGGAATATTCCAGTAACTACTTCAGCTACACAGGAGATTGAAGACATTTTGGATAGTCGTGTTGGGAGAAGCACAAGGAACATGACATATGAAGAATATTTGGTCAAATGGAAAGGATAACCTGTAGAAGATTCATCATTGCTATTAAGGGAGGAGGTTAACCATCTTAGTTTTCCTTTGACCACTTGAGACGTGATAGGGCCACTTCTCAAATTACCCTGGGTGTGTGATGCAGGAGCATTGCAAGTGTAAGAGAAATCTCGCATCACCCAAAAATAATTTATGGTTTCTTTTCAATAAGGGTTATTTTGTGCAGAGTTACTATTTTTGGAAAAGTTACTATTTTTAGTAAGTTTTTTGTTTGAGCTTAGAATGTTCTATTTTCTTCCCTAGAGGTTCACTTTGATTGTATCAGCCTACCAAAAAATTTTCATCTCCATATCAATTCTAGTTTTGTAGATGTTGAATATTTTTGGTATTGGCAGTAGGGTACAAAAACTTTGAACTCAGTTTTGAAGGCTTTAGAGGCTCCGAATGGGGTCGAAACCTTGCCTTAATGAGAATTGCATGAGTTTGGAATCGTAGAGAACTTCATGGCATTTCCTAAATGAGGTTATGGTGGCCCATCAGGTCAACGGGTGATGAGTTATGGTCTCTAGAAGTTGCGCTACCTGAACTTGAAAAAGTTAAAGCTCCTTCAAAACTTCTTTTTGAGTTTCAAAGTTGTTTGGGCCTACTCTAATGTAATAAAAATTAATAATAATATCTTAGGGATGGTCGGCCTCAAACTTTAGAGTTTGATTTCTAGAATCTTCTTGGGCAGTTAAAATTGCCTATATATTGAAGGCCTGTAGGGTTGTCTAGGGAAGTTCTGGGTTATGCATCTGGTTGCTTTGGCTTGAAGATTATTGTAATAAAAAGCCCATGTGGCTATACATGTTATATTATAGAATGTGCATGTTATATTTCATAATATTGTAATTTTATTTCATGGTGGATAATAGAAAGCCCATTTCCTATCTTTGCAAATCTTGTTATTCTTGATTTTGTTAGTGTTTGTGTTAATAAGGGAGCACCCTTGATCACTTCCATTTGCACATTTTGTTGTCAGTTTTGCAAATTTACTTCAAATCTCTATAAATTGACATCAATTTTTATTTATTTGGTTAACCATCATCTTTCGATTCCTCTCACTATTATCATCTTCTTGATTTCATAACTGATCGCGTAATTGTCTCAATGGGAGCTAGATCAACATACTTTAGAGAGAAAGAAAGGCCTTAGAGTACATTGAAGGGGTTTTTTAAGAGTACATCATGTGATTTTGGGCTTAGACATGACTCCCTAATAACATATATTGTTACGTGGTGTGTTATTTCAATACATAATGGAGGAGAGAGAAGTATCACTTTGGTAGAAATTTGTTCCCTAGATGTTGAAATTGGAAAGTTTGACTTTCTAGAATATTCTTTCGCGGTTATTGGTGCTACATATGTAGGAATGAATTGGGGTTTTAGGGTTTGTTAGTTTGAAAATCTCAGTACCACAAGGGTATTTTGTGGCTCTGTCTTGTATATTATTATTGTGAAAATGCCCATATAGTTGTAGCATGTTATTTTTCAGAATATTGTAATATAATTTCATTGAAGATAATGGAAAGAAAATGTGTTTGTTCTTGTAATTTATTATTTATTTAATTGTTGTGTTGTGTGTGTTTGGGTTGGTAAGGGGAGTACACTTCATCAAGTTAGCCATCATAAGATTTCATCATTTTGAGGAAGGTTTCTTTATATAATCTCCATAATATTTTCATGGCTCCATGGAATTTTTTTGAGCTTATATTATTTTGAAATAAAACCCACAGTTACTTTTAGGAAGAGAAACTTTTCTCTAAGCATGAATAGGGATTTTATCTTTATTCTTCAAATTATCAAACCAAAGGAAAGACCTAAGAAGAGATAAGATATGTTAAAGAGAAACTTTTTGAATTTTAAGAATGGATAAAAGGTAGATGGGAATTGTATTTAGAACTGATTTGATCATCATTATTTTTCCCACTAAAGTTATCCATTTATTTTTCCAAGATAATATTCTCTTTAAAATTGAAGACAGGATCATTTCCTTGAAATATGAATTTTAAAACTTGAATACCTAAATATTTGACGAGGATGCAATAAATAGAAAACTTCAAAAACCTTTTATGTTATTATTGAACTAAAGGTTGAACATTCATAAAACATATATTGGATTCTGAATAATTGACTTCTTGACCCAAAAAAGGCGAACAATGAGATTGTATCTACGTGATGTTTTTTTTTTTTGAGAATAGTTCATTCTCTTTGGCTGAGAGCCAAGGAATGAGGGGCATCCATTCCGCCAAATTTGCCAGAGGAAATTTCCCGGCCTCATCCCTTATCATATGTCTTTATGAGATTTGAACCCTGGTGGGCTCAATGAGAACCATTGAAATTCACCAGTCAACTGATTCACAATTGACTATCTTTGCGATGTTTTTGGATTTAGACATAGTCACTTGACCAAAGAGAAAAGTCTCATGTAAAAATAAGCTATGTGTGAATAAGTCCAGTATAACTATAATTTTTATGTCCTTCCAAATTCTTAATATATTATCTTCTTTTATGGCACTACTTGGCCTTTTTCTATCAATATAAAATGAAAATAAGATAGGGGATACCCATTTCTCAATCCCATAAATGAAGGAAAATAAAGTTTTGTAGAAATATTAATAAAAACTAAGAACTTGGGTGAGGAGATTGCAAGTGGAATTTTGGGTCCTACTCCAGATGGGCACATTCCATAATGGGTATTTTTTAGGTACAAATGGGAGGATAAGGCAATATTCTATTTTAATCCCATGTGATTATTAGTGAAAATCATAAAAGTAAACCACCAACAACTATTCCATATAGGGTTTTTCAAAACTCTAAGATATTTTATACTATAACCAAATAGTGGTTATATTTCTACTAGGATTCAAGATTCAACTCTGTGGTTTTTGAGTCAAACACATCAACCCATGTTTCTTGACATTTAAAATAGAATCTTACATTAAACATAATAACCATTTAAAAATAAACTATTTAATATGTAAAATAGATTCAAAATTTCCATGAAGGGATAAATTTCAACAACCATTTTTTTCAGGCACAATTTTACACATTGCATTACTAGTAAAAATTGTTAAGATCTTATTGTTTATTGTCATTTAGTTTATTCATATATACGGTTAACAAATTTAAAACATAAATTAGAAAAACCTTTCATTCATTTTCCTTAAATAAAATTGTAGCCTTTAAAAAAAAGTATCTATCCAGCTCAAATGAGAAATTCTTGCGCACACAAGTGAGACAAGTCCTCATGTCATGAAGAGAAAAAATTAAGTTTAATCCTTCATATTGTGTTTCAATTGATTTATAACAATTTGTGGATTTTATCTATAAATCTAGATGAGGGAAAATACTTGGTTGTTTACACTTTCTTAGGTATGAATGACTCTATCCAAATCAAATTGAGAAAAGTTCTTAAACAACTTGAATACCTTAAGTTTTCACTTCTCAAAATGACCCAAATTGTGTACAAGAGCCAAAGTAAAAACAGAAGGAAAGAGAGGATTGTGAAGTTTAAGAAGAATTTGTAGGTAGTTTATGAAGAGTGTTAGTGGTGGGATCCTTGAGGCCCAACTATTTATGATCAATGTGTCTAGATGATTCATCATTATATATGATTTTATATAAGGATAAAATAGATATGGTGATAGACATTTCAAATATTTGGACTTCATTAGATAGCTAAATAAGTGATTTAACATTGTCTTATTTCCAAGGTCAATTCATTTTAGAAGTGGTGAAATTATTGGTAGTTCAAAATGATAATATAAGAGGGTTTTGTAAATTTTGATTGATATGTGCAATGTAGAGAAAATAAAATAAGAGGGTCTACTCTTCTATAAGCTTTCTTTGACTTGTGAATATTAAAAGTCATCTATTTTATTATAATGTATTTAAATAAAGAATATATAGTAAAAACTCTTCAATTTTTTAGTATAGTAATAAATACTTATTTAGTTATGGATATACTTTTTTGTCAAAAGCATTGAGATTTTTTTAATTATTCTAAAAAAAAACCAAACCATGGCTATAATGTGATTTAAGTTGAAAGTGGCAAAAACAACTATAAGAGAATATATACTAGTATAAAAGGGGAAAAGATACATCATTATAATACAAGAAAATAAATTTGATCCAACTACCCAACCACCTAGTTAAATCATATGTATCTCATCCAACCACCCAGTTAAAACATATCTAACTCACCCAACCACCCAGATAAAACATATGTATATAGTTTAAATTTTTTGATTCCCATTCCTTAAATAATACAATAACACAAATTTCATGAATTAGAAAAATTTGAAATAGGATTGATGTACCTCCCAACCACTCAAAGTATGTATTGGAGAGAGAAAATATACCCAAACTCTACCTCAAACTACTAACATAGAGGAGAAGGACTATTTAATATTTTACATATCGATGACATTACATAGAAGTTAAAATTATATAAAAATATTTAATTGAATAGAAGGATAGCCTATAAAATAATAAGAGATATTGGAGGAGGAAATAATATAATTTTCACTCCAAAAAGTAATATTTAATGGACCATGTACTGGTACTAGTATATTGACATGTACATTGCTTTGTTGGTTCTTTTTTCTCAACATATATTAAATCCTGGATATAGCTTCTTCATGGTGATCACACACTAATCTATAACTAACAACAAAGAAAAACTCAACAAGTTACAAGTTCAAAATAAGGAACTACATTTTCCTAAAAATTATGTTGTATCTAGGCTTTTAACCATTGGAACATCCTGGAAGAGATCTAGAAACAATGTCAAGAATCATGAAACAAATTTATGGAAGAGGGAAGATGGATTCCATTTCATCCAAACACTATGAAGAATAATAATGATAGCCTCTTCAATTTTAGGGCATAAGAGATTAATTTGTTCTCAACTTATCATTCTTGGAGGAAGGATGTTCAAGTATTTTCAAATGGTTTTTTGGAATGAAAACATTGTAATTCATATTAGGATCGAAATAAGAAAGAACTACAAAGATAGGATATCAAAAGAATAAGCAATAGTGGATAAAATAAAAAATAGAAACCAACCAGAGATAGAAACAAAAAAAAATATAAAGGGTTCAATTTCCACCAAGATTTTATACAAGAAGTGGCTGACTTTTCAAAGACTGCAAGAAATAGGTCAAACAAAAACTTGAGCAATAGATGTAAATTCCTTGCAAAGAAAGATAGTTAAACATTAAATGCATTAAAATAATCCATAGTGTTCATACAAGTGTGGTAGTAGGTTGAGACTTATTTAAAAAATATTCACTAACCTTACTAGCTTCAAAAAGATAAATACTATCCTTATTTACCATCTAAATACAAAATCCTTCCCAAAAGTTACATCAAGGACCCCAAGCTATACATTGAACAAGAAGAGACTTAATAGCACTATCTTGTAAGGAGAGCACATTTAATCTAAATATATAATAGCCCTAGGATTCACTCACCAAACCACTAATTTCAAAAGAGTAAAAGTCTAATATTACACCTTGTAGGTTATAAGTTGACACAACAAAGTCAAAGTGGAAGCAAAGAGGTAACGAGCCAAGACATTAATAATTAAAAATGACTAGTTAAACAAATGAAAATAATTAAAATCATAGAAAAATAACAATTTCAAATTTGAAATTTTAAGAGGATTTGAGAGTGAGGGAAATAATAGGAGAGATTACATACAAAATGGGGCACCAAAAATAAGACCCGAGATAGCAAAAAGAGCTATATCCTAAGAAACATAACACATGCTCAAAATGCCAATACAAAGTGGAAGATAATTATTATAAAATACTGAGAGAGAGAGAATAGGGGAGCCAACCTAGGATTTCCTATATGGTTACAACAAACACTGACCAAGTTGAAAGAGTAGTACAATAAAAAAACAACTAGAAGAAGCCCAACATTAAGAAAAATAGAACCTAGGGTAGCACATAGACTCAAAATACAGTACAAGGTGGTAATACAAACTAAAAAATAGATATCATAAAAATAGATCTTTATATTCAGTAATAAACTAAGAAGGAACTTTATCATGAGAGAATTATTTTAAGTAAAGGTTTCCTTCAATTGACTTATTATCCAATCAATCAGCTAAATTATTTATTTACTTGTAGCAGTGTGAGATTTAGAAAGAGGTAAATAATCACAAATTTTCCAAAATTGGATTCAAAAAATAATTAAGACTTGAAGATTCACACCTTTTATTTTTTACTGCATTAAAAACAAACATAGAATCTCTTTCAATTAGAATTTCATTAATCTTAGGTTTCATAGCCATCTTGAGACTAAGATTTAAGGTTTCCAACTAGCCTTATTATTTGAGAAATCTCCAACCTTGTTTCTTATTTCTATTTGGATAGCTTTATCAAAGTTTCAGGCTACGACACCAGCCTCCTAGGGACTAGGATTACCTTTAGATGAACCATCATAGTTGAGTTTGAATTGATCATGGAAGGGATTTCCAAATAGATTAAGATCTATTATTTTTCTTTGGACAAGATAAAATTGAACCCTAATTTCATTGTATCTTGAGCATATTCTATTTCTTTAGAAGATTTTATTCCCATGAACAAAATCCATTTAAATTTTTAATATTTTCGTTATGTGGTTGATAGTTGTTCTAGAAATTGACCTCTCAATAAAGACTAGCATATGATCCAATGATCAAGATTATTTTTTGAAAATACATCTATTTATTTCCAGCTATATAGTCTAAATTATGAGAGAAGGGCTCACCTTCTAGATACATGCAAATAATGAAAACTTATAAAGAGAAGGTCAACTCTACAAATTAGAATAAAGTTTTTGTTAGAGGGGAGAAAATTAACTAAGCTAATATTGACTCAATTTCTAACAATTTTGAGAAAATACACAATTTAGCAGGAGATTGTCTATTGACTCCATCATGTATCCATACATAACACAAAGGAATCCATTAGTTATACCCAATTGATCTAGTCTCATGCCATTAGAATTTTTCCTTGAAGTTTTAGCCAAGTGAAAAATCCAAATTTTGGTAAGAATATAGAATTCCAACAAATATGCATTAGCTGATCTAAGACTTTATGGGCATCAAATATATTGTTGTAGCATTCTTTAACAAAATAATTTCCTGATTTTGATTTTTCCCAAATAATCACATCTTCTAAAATTGAGAGGATGACTAAAGTTGACCAATTATGGATTTCATTTGGTTGCTTATGGCCATTCCATGAGTCATCCCAAAAATTAGCCTTAGCAACATTATGGATAAGTTATAATAGATGTGGACTAATAACATTTCCATAGGAGGAAATAAAGTTCCATATTTTTTATGCTTTAGGAATTGAAGTTTTTGTAAATATCCTTAGGGCTATCATTATTTAGATGCTTTATTAGCAAGCATAAAAAATGGATTCTCCTCATAATATAAATTTAACTCTAACCCATATCAACAACTTTCAAAGTAACCTCTATAAGAACATGTTTAAACAAATGCAACACAAATTAAATTCAAGTATAGGTGGTGTAAGAGAATAAAGTAGCTACTAGATCCACCATAACAAAACATCCCATAAAATCTCCAATACCTTTATATCTAAAACCATACAAAAGTTGAAGTAGATGACAAAATTAGAGAAATCAAACCAAGAGATAATTAAAGAATTCATTTAGAAGGTTAAAAGAGAAAACTATAATATAAGAAAATCAATTATTACAAAAGAAGAAATAAATATTTAATATACAATTCTAGCATATAAGGTTGGGATGAGAAATAAAAGTTCCATCTTTAATTAAACATATCTTTTATGTTTAATGTCTTTGACCTTTTTGAACATCTAATTCAAAATAATACATTAAAATTTGACATAATTAAAATAATATGTTTACAATAGATAAACTAGTGAAAATAGTTGAAAGTTCAGATAAATGAAAATCCCTTGTTAATCAAAGAAATGGCAAACATAGAGAACATGAAGCTTATGGTAAACAATTCAAAGTCTCAATTTGGGACACTATCATGATGCAAAGACATTTGCATAATAGACTATCATCCTATTAAAAAAGAAAAACTAAGGACACAGTGCGATACAAAAAAAAATTAGTCTCTAATTGCACAACACAATATAAAGAATTACAAAACAACAAAGTGATTGGATTTCCAAGGATAATTTTAAGGAAACATGTTACTCTCCAACAAAATAATGACAGACTTCATGGTCAAGTTGTCCTTTGTCGTAGGGAGGAGGGGCTCACCCATTATTGCTCTCCATCCAACTTCTAGTCATACATAAAAAGTCTGTCTCGGTGCTTTCTTTTTATTTTATTTTTAAAAACTATAGAAAAGAGTTTATTTAAATTTCATTTTATTTTAACTATTTTTCTATGTGATTAATTATATATTATATATTTTTATTTCTTTATTTATTTGGTTTTGTAGGAAGATGGTCTACAGGGTGAGCATTTATTAAGAGGAGAAAATAAGTTAATAAAATCTTATTCTATTGATAATAATGAAAAGGAAATTTCTAATTCATGTGAACCCCCCATCCAATACTCGTATATGAAACCATTAAAATACAATTCTCAATTTATTGAAATCCATACTATTAGACCATAAAATAGGTTTATAGCATTCACTCTTAATTTCATATAGACATAAAAAAATTAAAAGTGCTATCATAGATTAGAAATTAGAATTTTTGCCTTTGTCCAAATTACATTAGAATGACATGCGACTAACAAAATATAAAGGTGGTCTATAGGGTTGTGACAAACTTTCTCTAATAAACCAAAGATGCTAAAACTTTCTCTAATAAGCGGAAGTGTCAACTATTAATTGAAAACTACCATTTTAGCTTATCCTATCGATGCGCCCATTACCCTTGCGGGTGTGACAGTTACAACCATATTTCAGAAATAATAATATAAATAACAAAGCTCAGAGAAACAAATGTGTACATTGTTTGTAAGTTCATAACTTATTTTGTGGAGCGAAATTGCAAAGCACTGTGTTTACGAATTCGGCCAAAGTGTCTCTATCGCTTAAAGAATCCATGGATCATGCTATCAAGTCTGGAATGGAGGCTTATAATTATGGACTGACCTACAAAATTAGAAATAGAAATTGTTATGGTTGTGGGGAGATGGGTCATTTTTTAATGGATTGCCCAATGAAGAGGAAGAACAATGGTGCTCAGTTCAAGCCCAAGAACCAACAAAAGTACCATTTCAACCACAAACCAAATGTAGAGGCAGAAACTAAGCAAATTGAAGATCAATTCAGAGATTTACAAGAACCCAGGAGCTGTTCTGATTCTCATATAGAATATATCAGTGCTTATACTGAATATCCCACTAACCTTAAATCTTCGATTGATGCCCATGAACTAGAAAATGTTCATGTCTTTCATACAGTGGAAGAAAATCCAGGCTTTGAATTAAATTCTAGTTGGGAACAGATTTTCTTGGAAAATGGTGTAATGACTGAAGGTACTACAAAAATTGGATCTCCAATTGATGTTGGACGTACTTTGGAGAAAAATCTAAGTTTGGAATTAGACTCAAGTTGGGAACATATCAACTTCAGTGAATAAGATTATATTTACTTTTCTCATTAAAAATTATTTGTAAATTTCTTATTATTTCTGATTTAATTTCTTAATATTTTTCTCTTTGCAATTCTTTACTTTTAATTACCACATTGCCTAAATATTCTACACTAAGATGAATAGGTTTTAATTTTGTTAGAGGGTTTGGTAAACCGTAACTATGAATTTTAGATTAGACAAATCGAATTCTAATTCTTTTCTACATCATTCTTCTAATGAATCCTTCACTTTAATCAACAAGAGCTGCAGTGCAGCATAGTTCCTGCCAAGTGCAGGCAGAGCAGCTTAACAGTTCGCTGAGGTGGTAAAGAATAGAATAGAAAACCAGACAGGAAAACTTTGACAATCCGCTGAGGTGGTAAAGACAGAATAGAAAACCAGACAAATGGAAGTGAATTTTATTAAAACAAATTCATTTTTTATGGTGAATTTACTGAGAGCATGGGAAATTATAACCACCGCCTTTCGAGATGTGAGAATGGAGAAAGCTGGGGAGCTTCAAATTAAGACTCAAATTTCCGATCTAATTGTATTCTTCCAATAAATAGTTTTGATCTTTTGCACATTTTTATGGAAAGAGCTATGCAGTTCACGTTGTAGATGCAGCGTCAGCCATAGTACCTAAGCTAAAAAGTCACACATGAACAGATTTTACTAGATTAAAAAGCAGAGTAAAATGTAGCCTAAACTACTGTATAGCACCTAGACATGGATCGATCTGGCTGAAGAATTTCTAGCTTGCTAAGAATTTCTACAAGGTTGCAGAATGTAGAAAATCATTTGAGAAGCATTGCTAGAAGGAACAATCCCCATCCAGTTACAAAATTCTCTGCAATTGAAAACATTAAGTAAAGAAAATGTAAAGAATCACCAAAACATAAGTTTTGCTGAGTTCAAATAAACTGAATAATAGTTCTTTTTTTCTACAGGAGCTCAACTGCAGGGTACCCAATAAGACCATTAAAACCCAAAATTCTCATACCATAATTCCAGCTGGAAAGAAAATGCCCATCCCACGACACGTGTTTTTAATTTTTGTATCATTAGGTGTGAATTTATGAGTTTGTTTTCCAAGCGGCTGTATTAGCATAGATTGTTTAAAATAGTATGTTTATTTAGAGTCACATTTCAAGCTGTTATCATGTTTTAAGCAGTGGTTTAAGTGAGGTAAAGAAAAGTTGTGCTTTACCAAAAAAAAAAAAAAAAATTAAAATTAAAATTTGAATCAAATTCCATATTTGATGGTTTTATTGGCCTTTTTTCTCACTTTTGAATGCTATATGTATGATAAATATATATTATTTATAAATATTATTTATTTATAATGGTGGAGAAATTCACATCAGAAATGGTGAATGCACATGTGTCGAGGGTAAAAAGGATATCCTCAACTTACATGTCATATGATAATGTAATTTTATCATGATGGCCACAGATTTGCATCCCATTTCCAGGAGTCTTAATTGGAAATATGCTAAAAGCAACAGTGCGAAAAGACATTAAATGGGCACCACCAGATTCAAAACAAATCAAACTAAACTTTGACGGAGCGAGTAAAGGAAATCTAGGGAAAAGTGGTGCAAGCTTCGTATTGAGAAAATAAGATAAATCGATAATACTAGCTGCATATTGCACTCTGCCAAATGACACAAACAATATGGCTGAAGCAAGGGCACTTTTGTGCGGGATTAGATCAGCATATCAATTGGGCATTAGGGACTTTCATATCGAGGGTGATTCTCTCCTAATAATTTCATATCTATCCAAACAAGTGGTGGTCAGTTGCGAAATCAAATATACTCTACAAGAAGTGATCACTATTCTCTCAGAATTGTCTTCATACATGGTATCCCATTGTTATAGAGAAGGGAACAAACTAGCCGACTGGCTAGCGAACTTGGGGGCTGACGACACTTTGATGGAATGGGAGAGAGAATGTATACATGTCCATACGTCAGAGGTACCATAATATCTACAAGGAGAATGTAATATGTAAAGCGAGCAAGACGTGGATGTGACAGTTGAGGGTGATCAAATGGTCACAAAGGACATAAACATGTCAAATCATGACACCATATTGTTTGTCAGACTTGGTAAGTAGACAGAGGTCACCCAAATCAGTGCGCAAGGTGTTGTCATAGGTGACTAAGACAGGTAGTAATGAAAGGAAAACGTGAGTTCAATGTGATTTGACATAATAGTGAGGAGGTGGAGATTCAAAATATTACATTCGTGCCAAGAAGGACGTAAATCAGGCGATATATGCCCTCTATAATGTAATAATCAATACAAAGCAAGTTCCCTAGATTATCAAAATCCAACTCACATGCAGTCCTTTTCTCTGAGAAAATTCACATTTTCCAAACATGACATATACATCAAGATTAGACCTATTTATCACACACAGTAGGTTCATTTTGGATCTGTCAAGACAAAGAGAGGTCTTCAAATTGGGGTTTTTGTCTGATAAGAAGATGGATTACAGAGAGCTAAATATGAGAATTGCATTGAGAGTACAACATTGGGAGCACCCAATTTCAGGTCCTTATCTCGGACGACAGATGAACATTGTGTTTCGACAACTCTCAGAACCTGTATTGGATGCCATTAAAGGCATTGTGGGCGATGGTATCACGTTGCCTAACGCTCCTCGACATCTCCTACACACGCAAATGGTGTCGGTCTTCCTTTCAAACTGGTATGATATGGTGCCAGATTTTGATGTCTTTTTTAAAATGTCAAAGAAATTAATTAAAGAGGACTTTGTCTCGGTGGAAGAGCTTCAAGAAGCATTAAACGGATATCAGTTGTGACCATCTACGGCTTGGGTAGGCGGCCTCTTCCACCCAGCAGAATTAGACACTAAAAAAGAAATTGTTCGCTTATACGATGTATTAAAGCTCGCTTTGCAGGGTAGAGCTATTGGTTAGCTGCAAAAAGAAACAATTAAGTTTATGGACATTCTGCCGAGTGGAATGGTAGTGAATGCATTTTTGTTGTTTGACAGGTTCATAATGGTGCTCACTTATGTGGATGGTGATTTGGGTGACATTTCCCCAGCAGCGTCAACCTCTCAGACACCATCAGTCACGTCTGGGCGTAGAAAGGAAAAAACAAAACATATAAGGTACATTTGTCTTTAATCCGTTGGGGGTTTAAATTTTTTTTTAATATGAGGTATCTTCGTCCTCGATTTTGGCAGAGCGAGCTAGTGTATCCGCATATGTTTTTTCCCTAGGTATAGTTAGGGGAGAAGGTATATATTTAGCCTCTTTTGGTTTGTACAGTGAAATATCTTTCTCTACTATTGTAGTTGTGGTATCAGATGTTTATTTTGTTAAGCTATTAGCTTAAATTTTCATCAGCCTCTAATGGCTGTGTAAAGTTTGTAAGATTGTAATGGCAAGGAAGGAGAGTTTTCTTTCCTGTTTCTTTCCCACCAGAGCCTTTGAAACATGTTTTATTTTAAATATAATATATCAATGGCATAGCCATTTTTGCCAAATATATATATATATATATATATATATATATATATATAAATTTTTATTCCATATTTTATTAATTTAGAATATTTTTAAAATGAGATATATGAATTTTGACATTTTGGTTTACCAATTTAAAATATTAGTACGCAATATACATGTTTTTATATTATTTTATATATATATATATATAAATAATATAAACTTAGAAAATGATTATAAATTAGTAATATAGTAGCAATTAAATTTAGAATGGCTTTGCCCTCATGTCTGAATTTTTTCTTCTGCTCTATTGATTCACTGGAATCTCAAATTTGATTTTTCTCGAAGACAAAATACGCTCTGAAAGGCTCTCGCTTCTCTTTGGCCTCGATTTCTTCAAGTCATAATGATCTTTTGCCGCACTCTTGCAAGCTCAAGGATGAATCTGTGTTCTTTTCCCCTAGGGCTCCTCCTAGGGTTTTTTTACGGGAAACCTGCCTTTTGGTTTCGGTTGATTCTTGGATTCCTACTCAATTTCAAAATGCCAAACGGGCCCGTCAGCAAAAAAAAGTCTTCTTCAAACACCCGCCCTCGGAATCAGGCCTTCTCATTACCCATTCATAGCAACTTTCCATGCCTCGCCCTTTGGCTTTAGATCAAAATATGAATAATCTTAAATATTCCCCTCCCCACAAGCGCAGTAATGCATATTTGCATAAACCCTCAGGGGTTTTGCATCCTGGTCCCTCCATTCAACCTAGACATTCTTCTAAACTCTTTGAAAATGTTTCCCCTCCTCGATCGCCTTACTCCCCATCACATCAAAGAAACCTTTTTAATACCCTATCACAGGAAAAAAACTCATTCATCTCTCTCACGGCTCTCCACTGTCGGCGCTGCCCACTAATGCTACCTACACTCCTCCTCACCGGTGAAGTGTGCCACACATCAACAAATGCCATGCCGAGGATGCAGTTCCCTTCGTGATCTCCGACGGCTTAATGGAAAAAACCTAGGAGATCTACGCATCTTATGGTGTGATTTGCAGATGGAATGGTGTGGGCTCTTCCCCTAAAAATATTGCGGTCTGGATTGAACAAAATTTGAATAATAAGGTAAGTATCACTATCCTTCTTGAGAATTTTATTTTCTTGATATACAGCAATAAATAACTTAAATCAAAATTACTTCGGGAAGGATTCCCTAGTTACTAAAATATCAATTTTACTGTGCTAGATTGGATGCCCTTATTTAATCCTCTTAGTTTATATGATTTTTTAGTCAAAATAATCATTCTGCTTAAAAATATGCCAGTTGAATTCCTAAACGATGAACTTTTAAGGAAAATTGGGAATCTATATGGTAAATTTGTATGGTTTGTAGATACAAAAAATTTTGTATTCTGAAAGGGCTATTATTTTTAGAATGAATTTGAATACGAAAACTCTCAAACCTGTAATCATTAAAGGAAAGACATCCACTTACAGAATCAATCCAATAATTTCTCATGATAACCTATACAAAGATGATCCAGATGTGCCGATTGGTGATGTAGTTATTTTTCCCAAAAATAAGTGTATATCGAAACCTATCAAACCCTACAAGCTTAATATTACTTTCACTGAGGACCACGGTGACTTCCTGGTTTTCCCACCCACACCACCAGAGAATATTTTTTCAAAATAGCATGTTTCCTCTCTCAATATGACCCCTGCCACTAACCTTCCAGCTTCCAAAATATGCAACACCCCTCAAGATCCTAATAATCACCCATCTGTACCAAATATGCTTACTCCTCCCTGTAATGCATCACCTGTAGCTCCAGGGCTCTATTTCTCTGACTGCCCTGTTATCCCCCTCCCCCCCACCATGTTAAAGAGTCCTCATCTAGAAACAACAATTGAGGCCCCTTTTATAGGAATTCCAGTTAACATTGACCCCTCTGAGTCCAAAATGATCTCTCAATCGAACTATTCTATCTTTATAGACAATAAGGTTAAATGGGAAACCAATCAAATCGGACCTTGATAGATCAAATCTCTGATAATGAATTCCAAGGTAAGGAAACCACTGATAAGGACAAAATTTGTCAAGATGTTGAAACCATAGCTTATTACATAGGAGAATCCTTAACTGGTGAACTGATGAATCATTTTTTAGATGATATCTGTGACAATGAGGAATTAGACCTTCAGAGAAGGATCCTCATTGAAGGGATAATTTTTGCAAAACCAAAGGAAGATGCTTTGGAAGAATGGTTAGTTAATCTAGAAAATTGGGAAATTGCTGATCCAGAATCTCTTGGCATTGTTGTTAACAAAGTAAGTCGATGTTCCCCTTATTGTGCAAAACTTTCAAAGAAGAGGGGCAGGAAACCAAACTCAGATCTTAGATCTCTGGTCGGAGATGCAATAGGACAAATTAAATCTACCTCACTTCTGAATGTAGGGAAGGGGAAGATCCTTCCCAAGAAGCCATGAATATCCTTACCCGGAATGTTAGGGGCATGAATGCCCCTAACAAGCAGTGAATTATTCTTCATTGCATTAAAAATTCTCAACCCGATATAATTTTAATTCAGGAAACAAAAATGGACAAAACAGATATGACGAATTTAAAAAAAAGGTTAGGATTTAGAGATTTGGAGGATTCCCCTGCTATTGGGGCCTCAGGCTGTTTTGCAATTATTTGGGATCCTCGTGGGCTCTCTATTAACATTTTAGAAAGAAGAAATTATTGGATGTGTGTAAAAGTTAAGAGTTTTAAAAATAATCTAACATTTAACATTATAAATGTATATGGTCCTATCCAGAATAGAGATAAATTAACAGTTTGGAATGAAATTGAGGCTTTCCTTAATCTTCTTCCAAATGAATTATGTCTCTTTGGGGGAGACTTCAATGTAATTATCAAAACCACTGATAAGAAAGGTGGTAATAGCATACTTCTGAGGGCTTCCTATGACTTCATTAGCTAGAGAGAAATATTATCCCTCCTTCAAATTCCCTTCGAGGATAATTCCTTTACCTGGAACAATTTGAGGCAAGGTTTCTGCAATATTGTGGAAAAAATAGATAGATTCTTCCTTAAAGGTAGCCTCTCTAATTCCAATCATACTTTTTCAGCTAAAATCCTTTCTATATCTGGCTCTGACCACTTTCCGGTTCAGCTAAGTATCCTCATGGAATCAAAACCAAAGAAATGCCCCTTTAAATTTGAACAAGTATGGCTTTGAGATCCTGACATCATGAAATTGATAGAACAATGGTGGAGATAACCTAATCTGAAAGGTTCAAAGTTGTACATTGTAGTTAATAAATTGAAAACCAATAAACGTAAACTGCTTGAATGGAACTCTGAAACATTTGGCAACATCTTTGAATCAAAACTACATCTTGAAGAAGAACTAAAGAAGATAAACTCTCAAGTTATTCAGACATGTATGGATGATGAGCTCTACCTAAAAGAAAAAGAACTCCTTTTTTACTATGAGGACATATTAGCCAAAGAAGAAATTTTCTAGAGACATAAATCACAAGAATCTTGGCTGGCAGCTGGTGATAGAAACACAATTTGTTTTCACAACAACACCAAACAAAGAAGATGCATAAACAAAATATCAAGTATAAATGATGCGTTGGGTGAGTCGATCGTTGATCCTAAAAAGAATGCATGTGAAATAGTCCAATACTTTAACAATATCCTCAATAACTTTGGGAGTTCTAATTTGAATAGAAAAAAATAATTATTGAAGAATATCCCTAGAGTCTTAACTAAGAAACACAATAAAATTATGACTGAAAAATTCACTTTTGAGGAGGTTAATGCAGCACTTATGTAAATGAATCTAGATAAATCCCCTGGCCATGATGGATTTTTAGCCATTTTCTTTTAGAAATGTTGGAACTTCATTGGGAAAGAGATCATGGAGGCTCTGGAATGGGTTAGAAACCTGGGCCAAATACTGAGAGAATTCCATAACACCTTCATCGCTCTTATCCCCAAAAAAGATAAACCTGAGAGTCCCAGTGACTTCAGAACAATTTCTCTCTACAACACGTTATATAAATTACTTACTAAGACCCTTACCCTAAGAGTCCAGAAACTCCTCCCTCTAATCATCAGTGAGGAACATACCATCTTTGTCCCTAGTCGATCCATCTTTGATGGAGTAATCATTGCAAATGAAGCCATTCATTCTGTCCAAATGAGAAAAAATCCAAGTATGCTTATTAAGCTAGATATTCAAAAGGCTTATGATAAGGTAGAATGGATATTTCTATGTAAATTCCTAGAGGCTTTTGGGTTTGACAGGAGCTAGATAAGCTTAATATTTAAATGCATCTCCACACCAAAGATCTCGATCCTAATTAATGAGACTCTAGAAGGTTTTTTTAGCGTTTCCAGAGGTTTGAGGCAGGGTGACACATTTTTCCCCTTTTTATTTATTATCATGATTGAATCCTTATGGCACACCATTTCCAAGGATAGAGAGTCGGGTTCTCTAAAAGGTATAGCTATAAAAAAGGACCTAGAGCCAACTACCCACCAACAATTTATAGATGATACGATGTTGTATGGTGAAAGCACTAGAACTGAAGCAAGATCCTTTGCGAGAATACTGGAGACTTACTCCTTGGCCTCTGGTCAGGAAATCAACCAGAATAAATCAAAAGTTTTCTTCTCTAACACATACATCTTAATGGAAGAGGACATATGTCGGATACTCAATTTTAAAAAGGGTGCGCTACCCTTTAAATACTTGGGCCTCCCATTAGAGAAATGCAGTAGATCCACAACATTATGGAACCCCATAATAGATAAAATTAAGAACATAATGCTAACATGGAAAGGAATATTTCTCTCCTCTGCTAGGAGAGCTACCTTGGTCCTATCCATGCTGGCAACAATGCCAACTTACCAACTCTCTTGCATTCATCTCCCCGTAAATAAACTAAATGAGCTGAACAAGCATCTAAGAACTTTTTCCTTTAAATGTAGCGGGGAGAAGAAAAAAATCCCCTTGATCTCTTGGGACAAATTTTTCTCCCCTAAGGATGAGGGTGGTGCTGGCTTACAAACCATTGCTGACCAAGGGAAAGCCTTGGGTGCTAAGCTTATTTGGAGAATGTATAGGAGCTCATATTCTAAATGGGCTAATATTTTGACCTCAAAATATTTATGTGACAACTTCCCCATTAACATTTTTAGAGAAAGTAACCCCCCTAAGGGCTCTAAGATTTGGAACTTTATGTTGGAATGTTGACACATCATTATGAATAAGCTAACTTGGAACCTTGGTACTGGCGATGAAGCCCTTTTCTGGTCAGACTCCTTGGAAGGAAATGATATTCTAGAAAAATAATTAGACAATCCAGATCTTAAAAAATGCTTAGAGGAAAGGATTGGTTTCCACTTTATAAACTACATCTCCTTCAATGGGGAAGAATGGATATGGAAATTATTTAAGGAGACATGTATTTCATCTGAAGAGGACAAGTCACTTACAGATATTCTAAAAAAGATGAAATTTATTCTCAATAATGATAAGGACAAGCTAGTTTAGGATGGTTCAAAAAATGGAGAATACAACACAAAAGAGGGTTACAACCTCATTAAAAAACAATATAATAGACCTAAAACAAATATCCCTATAAACCTTTGCTAGAACAAGAACTGTCTCCCTAAAGCTGGCCTTTTCTCTTGGCTTGCCCTCATCTATAGACTCCTTACTGCAAATAGATTCAGAAAAATGGGGTTCTCTGGACCTAGTAGATGCTCTCTTTGTGAAAAAAATGAAGAAGATACAAACCACTTATTCCTTAACTGCCCCTTCACTAATCACTTTTGGAAATGGCTCTCAAAAAATTTAGGATGGATGTCTACTTTCCCAAATTCCCTCTTGGCTATGCTTCAAGGATGACCTGCTATTAAAAAGGTAGAATTTATGCAAATTTATGGATTCTGGACCCCTCAATTCTCATTTGGGAAATCTGGAAAGAGAGAAGCATGATAATCTTTAAGGAAGATAAATTAGATCATAAAAAAATTATTAACAAAATAGAAGTTGCCATCATAGAAACTATCAACTCTAAAATAACCAAATTACAAAAGACAGGTCTCTTTATGAGTCATTGGGATGAAAAGATGCACGAAAACTGGATTGGTCTTGCTCTACCACCCTTTATCAGTGTAGGCAATCTTGAGAAGGAACTAAAACGCAAAGAATGTAAATGGTCTTTACCATCAAAAGGCTAGTTTAAACTTAACTTTGATGGTGCATCCCGGGGAAACCCCGGTGAGGTAGGAATTGGATGCACTATTCATGATAGCATGGGCTCAGAAATGGAAACTCTGGCTACCTATATTGGATTTGAGACTAACAATTGGGCTGAAATGATGGCTCTAGTTTGAGGTCTCCAATTATGCAAAAATTCAGGGATTGAAAATTTAGAAATTGAGGGGGACTCGACTATTATTATCAATGCCTTAAGGAAAGGAAATACACCAAACTTGAAACCAAATTCCCTCCTCTCAGAGGCTCTAACCTTATGTCAATCATTCAAAATGATAACCATGAACCATATCTATAGAGAAGGAAATGGAAGAGCAGATCAACTGGCAAACTTAGGAATTGATGGTTTCACTCTATCTTGAAGACAACCCCTCGTGAATTGCCCAAGGTCATTTTAACCATCCCTCTAACACAACACTGCGCTTGATCTTATAGATTGGTCACATTAACGCATGTATAAAAATATGCAGGTATGTATGTACGTATGTACATTGATATGTATGTATGTAAGTAGGTATATGCATATAAAAGTATGTACATATGTATGTATATATGTATGTATATATATATATATATATATATGTAGGTACAAATGTATTTAGGTATGTATGCATGTACATATCTTTATACATATGTAGACAAACCCCTTTTTCTCCCGCATACACGGGTACTTTCATTTACATCAATTCAATGCCATATAAACACATGATGCTCATACACACAATTTCATATCTTTTATACATATATTCATACACATTTATATACAAATATATACATATTTATATATAGGCATATATGATTATCCATCTACTCAGATAATGGTATATACATATATTCAAACCTATACATATACTCATAGACATATATACACACATATAAATATATTATCTTATAGTCATATAGAGGTTTATATATATATATATATATATATATAGATATATATATATATATATATATATGAGATCTGTCCTTTCATCCTTAGTTATTATGATTTCATTGCAATCAATATTAAAATTTAGAGTCCCAGACTTTCATGGCTCCACCTCACCTAATGATTTCGATCAATGAGTTAAGCATGAAAATTTCTACTCATGCAATTAAGGAAGGATCAAGTTACACTAATTTAAAACCCACTTGTATGTATTTTTGTAACAAAGGACTTAATTAAGTAAGGCAATAATTATTTCCTAGGGGATTTTGAATGACAAGGCTAATTTAGGGTTAAGAAATCAGAGTCCTATATTAAAGAAAAGTGTAGGCTTAATTAGCATTTTCAAGTGTTGGTAAGGATTTTTCTAGTGTCGAAGATCAGTTCTGAGTAAGGATGGAATCAAGGCTTATTACGTATCTGCTAAGTGATAATCGGGCTACAATGTTTGTGGTGCCATTAAACCTAAAAATGGAACAAGATTCTGAAGCCTATCTGGGAAGCTGCTAGAAGAGCTTTGGAAAAGGGTATGGGGGATGACCATTTTGATAACTCCTTCGCATTCTACACTAATGGAAACATAGTGGGTCTTTTTATAGCCCCGGCTACCTTTGCAGGCTTTAAGAAGGGTGAAATCATGAAGTCGCACAGTTAATTTTTGTAGATGATATTTTGGGTGGTTTCCAGAGAATATGGTATATTGCATCAATAGCCAGCTGACAGTGCCATTTTCAGAAACAATGATGCAAATGGTAAAAGAAAAGTTAAAAGACATGCCAAACATTCAACGGGTTCTGATGCTTGTTTTCAAAAATCAGAAGGCTTTTGACACTCATTGGCCTGAAATGCAAAGAAATCTAGATTTCTTTTTTAAACAGCTACTAAAAAAAGAAATGGACAAAGACTAGCTCCTCAAGTACTGGCATGACGAGGGTTTTGATATCCCAAAAGTTCTGGAAAAAATGAAAAATGGAGAACTTTCATATAGTGGCTCCATCAGTGAAGAAATCCTCTAAAATGTTGAAGGACTCGAAAAAAGAAGTGGCCATAATAATAATAATAATAAAAAGTGAAGCTGAATGGAGCTGTGACTTGCTCCACAAGGACTAAATAGAATTCGTGGTAAGCCATAAGGATTTTCAATAAATATTAGTAATAAACGATATAAGTTTTTTGTTTATATTATTAACAGAGGATAGGGAAAGAGATATAGTATCGTATTAGTTTAAGTAAGAATTTTTAGAAGAAAATGGTTAAGTACTGGGGAATAGGCGATAAACTATTCTGTAAAGAAGAAATTTTTTTTGACATATATACACTGTATGTAAAAGTTGTTACAGATATAGACAAGAATGATATATCTTTTTGATTATAGATAAATTCTTAAAATCTGGTATACCTTGCCGAGTTAAATGTATAAAATGGAAATTACAGATTAATAAGTAGAAGTTAATTTTCTTAATGACACTATACCTGTGTAAAATGGACATTTAGAAGTTATTCATATGGAATGCGGGTAATATGAAATTCACCAGGAAATTGAGGCAAGGGTAAGACACCTCTAGGATTAGGAACTTAAATGAAGGCTCCTAACGTAAAATCAGTTCTGATAATTAGAAACTCTTAGAGTTAATATCTACGGTGATATTGATATACAACTAGTAGATAACCAAAAAGATAGAAAGATAGTGGTATAATAGAGTAAAATTAGTGAAGGATGATGCCTGCAAGTATTTAGTTCTCTGGTGTATAGTAGAAAAGTGGTCAGTCTCTTAAAATATTTTAAAAATTATATATATTTTTAAAATAATTAACGCAAGAGTCATAATGAAACTTTCTGAGGTGTATATTTTAACAAACTTTTGATCTTTATTTTGTATACATAAACAGTTATATATATATATATATATATATATATATATATATATATATTCATTGGAAAAATATATAAGGTTATATACATTAATAGTGTTATATACATTTGATGTTTATAAATTTATTTTATTTTTCT
>MU224254.1:1701757-1742649 GCA_018584345.1 Thuja plicata | reverse complement strand
ATTTATATATATATATATATATATATATATATATATATATATATTCATTGGAAAAATATATAAGGTTATATACATTAATAGTGTTATATACATTTGATGTTTATAAATTTATTTTATTTTTCTATGAATATAAAAAAAATTATTTAATATAAATATACTTATGAAGACATATATGTTTGTAATTTATTCCATTATATCCCTTTACAGTTAATTTGCCAGCCTGTAGAAGATGAATCGATGTGGCTTCCTCTCCACGTGGTCACATACCTCTTGAGCTACTCTCCCTATATTTTAGCCCTTAAGGGACGTAACTTAGGCAAGTCGTCTTCTTTATCTTAGAAAATATGACCACGCCCATCAAGCTTAGGGGTCCTCGAATCCAAATTACTTTCGACACACTCATATCCGGGTCAAGGATAACAAGTGTTTTACTTTTTTCTCATCATTTAGTCATCAAGGCAGTTCTGAGAATCCTGGGCAGGGAGTGTATCAACAATTTGGATAGGCACAGAGTCAACTCAGATATTCCTTCTTTATTCATGGCCTCAGCCCTCCAAGTAGGTACAACCAAACTACCTCTAGGGATACTATGCAAAAGACTATTTAAAAATACTTACTTGGGTGACTTGGATAAAGTTCTGGCTAATATTAGGGAGGATCTTACAATACCCAGACCGTGGTTTTATGATCTATCTTTGGTGGGAGGTAGACCAGTCCCGGCCTTCCCGGTTTTTCTAATAGATGACCTAGAGCTCCTTGTCACTTGGGCTCCCACCATGAGAAGAAATCTAAACTTCCTTTTTTTGTTTATTTCATGTTAAACTTCTAGATGGAGTGGATTGGATTGATTCTTTCATTTTGGAAGACCAAGTAGGAGTATGGGAATCTGATTTTGAACTTAGCACCAATATAGATATATCATATCCGAGGAGACATTTTAATGTAGAAATTAACCTCTCTCTATGAATGAAGAAATAAAGATGGTTAAGGAATTGTAAATCTTACTTTTAAATTTCTAGCTACTGGTTTTTCTCTGATTGTACTAATTTAAGGGATTGAAGATCTTTGCTCAGGAACATTGACTATTGGAGTGCTAGAAGTACTAGATGTTTTCTTAAGCTCTAATGGTATGTCTTTTAGGAATTTGATGGGGTATATTAAGTTTTTTAAGAGACATAATATGTTTAATGGTAACCATCATGGCGCCCCCTATCTAACCCAAAAGAAAGTTTATCCTTTTTCCACAATCGGGAAAAGTCTTTTGTCCCAGCTCTATTTTCCCGATTACCCAGTGATTTCCTTCCATTCGCAGTTCAGTAACTATGTAATCTATGTAGGGTTTTCTGCATTAGCCAGCTTAATAACACTCATCTATACTTACACACACACACACACACACACACACACACAGATATTTATAAATATATATTTATAGACACTCTTTTATATTCTATCAGTTTGACTCAGGCATATTCAACTGTATATATATGACTAGTCACAAATATATAGTTATACTCAGGGAAGTATTGGATATTTAGTATAGACATCTTGAAGCCTTGAATCAATGCTTTTTAAGGTAATGGACTATTTTCCTATGGTCTCCCAATTTTCAATAGTCTTTGGTTAAGGTTTTTAGTAGTTATGCTCTTAGCGTAGATAGTAGCTTATTAGGGATAGGATAGGTTGTAAGTGATCCAAAGTATGGGTATTTAGAGTTATTTCCGTGAACCAGAACAAGTGCCATAAGTACTCCAGAGAATTTGGATGTTTTCTCTGTTTAGCCCCGGACTAGTTCCTAGGTATTGGGACTCTCCTTTTTTATGTTCAATTTATTATAAAACAAATACTATTTTGACAATACTCAGAAATAAATTATCCAACAACAAGTTTCTTAAGGAGAAGCAACCATTGAAAACAAATAAATTTAGGTTCAGTCCGTGAGTGCCAAAAAAAGTCAAAGATAAAGTGTCATTTAGAGTTAGACCAGTTAAGATTCCAGTTCTTATTAATTATGTTGATGATTCCCACATCTTCCTTAAGCATGTCATAGATTTTTTTGCATGAGAAATCATTCATCTTTGTACCATCAGCCCATTTCATATGCTCAACCATCTGTATAGAATTCAACATTTTCCCAGGGAATTGTCTTCCCATAGCTTTCGATATCAGGGTATAGGTTTTTTTTCTAAGAATTTGGAATATTGAAACTATACCTGATATCTTCCCATGATATCATTTTCTTATCCATCAATAACCCCTATATGAGGGAGATACCTTTTTGTTGCCAATTTTTAGCAGAGCAACATTGAGTCAAAGAAAGAGGTTTACCATTCAAGTACAGAACCCACCAAATAGATCTATCCACCACAGAATAAGCAGGGTTTTTCCCAACAACATTTCTTAAACATACTTGATTCCTAATCTAACACCATCCCTTCTAAATAATATGGAACACTTTGGATCGAAACACTTGAATCTCAAATTCTCAAAACACAATGTCATGAAGGGGGATGTCATTCCTATTATTACCTTATTTAATACCTTATTTCTCAATGTTATTTCTAACAAGTACTTTCCAAGGCTTGTTCCCTCTCAGGGCCTTGAGAATCCACTTTGCAGCCAAAGAAAGACCTTGGATTTTTAGATCCCCCAGACCCACTCCAACACTCTTTTTAGGAGTACAACACCATTCCCACTTAACACAGTGTTTCTTCCTATTACCCATCCCATCACACCATAAAAACTCCCTCAGAATTTTATCTAATTTATTGATTTGAGTGTTATCTAGCATCCAAGATGAGGCATAGTGAACTGAATGAGATGATAGAACCTTCTACACAACTTGGGATCTTCCAGCTAGAGACAACATATGTGATTGGCATTTAAGATGTTTGTTTTCAATATTTTTATAAATCCATTCCACATATTATTAATAGAGGGATTGATGGAAAATGTTATACCCAGGTATCTAACAATGGTGGAAGGTCTTTCCCATCACCACTCTCTATTTGCTAGCCATCTAGGTTGGTCTTCTGTCCATCGTAACATATTAGATTTATGAGGAGCTATTTTGGCTCTTGATGCCACAAAGAAAATATGTAACCTTCTAAGAACATTGAAAATTTTTCTTCCTCCATGGATACAAAGAGGGCAGTGTCATACGCAAATTGTTCAATTAAGAGTTCCTCATTATTAGGAAGGTGGATTTCTTTAACAGATGGACCAAGAACTAAGGCTTTGAGAATAAAGGGCAGAGCATTAGCAACAATAACATGTAAAGAAGGGAAAATAGGGAACCCTTTTCTAATAGACCTTTCAAGTGGGATAGGCTCAGATAGTTCTCCATTAACATCAATCACAGATGAGAAGTCTTTAAAAAAAATTCTAACCCAATTGAAAAAATATTCAGGAAAGCCGAATGCCTCAAGAATTTTGAGAACAACGTGCCACTCAATTCTGTCATAATCTTTTTCAAATTCAAGGAGGACCACGACAAAATTTTGTTTATCCATTTTGGCCCAATGCATAGCTTCCCAGCTAGTAATGAGGTTATCCATAAATATCTTCCTTTTTATAAATCCAGTTTGAGTGATTGACACCACATTGTTCAAAATATCCCTAATTCTTCTAGCCAATATTTTAGCAATGATTTTGTATGAAATATTTAGTAAAGTGATTGGTCTCCAATTCTTAATCTATGACTTATCACCATCTTTGGACAGGAGTTTCATTAGGCCTCTGTTAATGTTATCCCCCAAATATCCTACTTCGAAGACTTCTTCATACACTTCTAGTATTTCACCAAACATCCATTCTTTGTTCTTTTTGTAGAATTCAACAGTGAGTCCATCAAGACCTAGGGATTTATCATTAGCTAATGACCCTATAGCTTCATCAATCTCTTTAATGTCAATCTTTTGCTCAAGAATTTTGGCTTTCTTGTGAGATACCTTCCTTGGAATAAGTTTTATGCATTTGTCCATACTTTCAAAATTGTGTGTTTTATGTTCTGAAGAGAACAAATTATTATAAAAATTAGCAAAAGCCTTCAAATTATCCTTATTGTTGCTGGTGGTTCCACCTTCAAGCCGAATGACACTGATCTCTTCTCTAGTGTGTTCATATCTGATTAGGTTGAAAACCTATTTAGATCCTTTGTCCCCATCTTTAATCCATCTGGCTTTTGCCCTAGCCTTTTGTCCTTGGATTTTGAAGTTTTGGATCTTTCTTCAATTGTCTTTCATGTTAATGAGTGCTTGTTCAAGTTCTTGATCATTACCTTTATCTTGAAGCTGGGTTTCTATAATATTGATTTTTCTCTGAAATAACATTCTCTTCATGATTTCTGTTAATGGCTTCTTTTGTTCCCACAATTGGAAATATCCTTCTCCAAACCTTAAACAGTTGGTCCCATTTTTCCCTTGTAGACAGATCAAAGTTCCAAAACTTAGAAAGAATGGTAGCAATTTCAATGGCTTGGAGGGAATCCTCATTCTATAGGAGGGAGGTGTTCAATTTGAAGGTGATTTTCCTTTTCATATTAAGATCCTAATTGAGCTGGGTAATAGTGAAGATGCAAACATGAATAGGAGAGTGATCAGATAAACTGACAGGGGTCACTTCCATGGGATTTTTCCTAGGTTGAAGGTTCAGACCAAAAAAATCTTTGTTAAAATGGATCCTATCAAGTCTACAGTATACTCTATTTTTGCTTGCCTAATTATTGCACAAGGTGAACCAAATGTTATTATATTCTTGTTTTATGTTTTCTAGAGGGTCACTTATTTGAAATCTCCTCTTAAATTTAGCCTAGAAGAAAAATTCATTCCCCTTCAACATATGGTTGTTACCTCCACATTTGTCTTGTTTGTTCTCAATCATGTTGAAATATCCCATAAAGATCCATCTAGCATCTGGTAAATTATTTGACAGCCGCTCCCATAGCTGTGTTCTTTCTCTATAGTTGTTGGGTGCATATATGTTACAGATTCCTATCTCTTGGTTATTATCTTTGAAAATTCCCCAAATAACTCTATGAAAAGGAGAAGAATCCTTAGAAGTAATCTTGTCAGCCCATATATTTCCTATCAAAATGGAAACCCCTCCTTTTCCTTTATTATGTCCTAAAAAATTCATGTGCCTTTACTCCATATAAATTTTAGAGTGTTGTGGGCCTAGAATCGAGTAATATTGATTTCTTGGAGTTAAATAAAATCTTTATTGCACCAATTTCTAACAATGTACTTTTTATCTTGAATTTCTAACCCCCTAACATTATAACTATGTATATGCATCAACATAGGGTTTTGGGGGTATTTTGGTTCTTGCATAATCTATTAAAATATTCTGAATCTCTTTACTTTTGATTTTGAGATTTTTCCCACTGTTTCTAAGACTATTGCTTCTTTCATAAGTTTTTCTCTTTTTCTTTTTAGATACCACTTCTACAAAAGCATCCTCATCCTTTCCTTTCTCACTATGAAGTGATAGAGTGAGGCTGCCTTAAAGAGAGGCAATGTCATTACCATGAGAGTTCTATTCCAAGATTCCTTCTTCACAATCTTTTTGTAAAATATTGGAAGGTATGCTATCAGGGTAGTTCTGAGTCTGTTTAACCAGATAGTTTTTTAATCATGTTAAAGCATTTTTATTTTTGATTTTGGATAGGGTTATTAGTTGTACATTCTGACAGGGGGCATCATCTTCACTGACTCTCTCTAGGAACAATAATATATTGAGGATGATAAGAAAATGGGTTCTGTAAGTTATTACTTTGGGCAGCAGCGTGTATTTCAAATTCATCCTCGAAGAGAGGATTAGACAAAGACACAAATTTGTTCTTATCACGGGTTTCTTTAGCACTGTCATTGTCACCTTCTGGGTTGTTGTTATCTTTAGTATTATTGTCCTCACTTCCTTTGTTATAATTCTCATTCAAATCATTTCTCTTATTAGTTCTGTATTCATTATTTTTATTCATGGCTGAAGAGTCTTTCTTTTTCCTATCATCTTCATTAAATTTTTTCTGGATATTTTTTAACAAATGATAGTCACTTCTATAATGACCTTGAGCTTGCAGTGCAAGCAAGCTCCAATATCTCCCAGTTTGGTAATGGTCCAGTTTCATATGTCTCCTTCAATTTTGAGGGATATTTCATCCATGAACATAATCTCAGGGTTAAGGATAACCAACGCGTGGGCATTAAGGTGAGGCAATTTGACCTTGGCTTATTCAAATTGAAGGACAGAGTCTAGCGACTTAAGAAGGTGAGGTATAAATTGCCAAAACTCAGGTTGAATATTTCTAAGTTCTACCCATGAAGGAGAGGCTTGAGAAATAATGTTTTCAGACTTGCAATTGGGAGACCAAGGGATATCCCTAAACAAGGTTTGTCCTACATTCCAGTAACCTTTATTTAAAACTTTATCTTGCATAGCATGATTTTTAAAGAAAATAACAAATAGACCTTTTTGAACCATATGACTGAAATTGACATTTATCCCAAGCTTTTCTCCCCAAATGTTCCAAATCTAGTCATCCAAATATTTTCTTGTAGGAAGAAACTTCATATCCATACAAACAAAAAATATAGAAATATTCTTTAACCGGGATTGTTAAGTTTCAATAGCCTTAACCATATCCGTATTTGGAGAAAGAGTGAGGACCTTAGCACAAGGTAATGAGGTCTTACCTTCCTCATCACCGTCTTTCTCTCCTCTGCAATAATATGTTGGGGGTTCATCTCTATCTCTTCCTGGTCGATGTCTATCATTCCTGGGGGATCTTCCTCCATTTCCATTAACCACTTGAAACTACGCAAATTCTGGTAAAATATTTTTTTCCGTCACCACTGCTTTGTACGAAGGCTCATTTGTAGCACTGAAACCATTACTATCATTTCCATCATCCCTTTTATCACCATTTGGGCTGTCTTTTCCATCATGAATGCCATCTACGAACATCAGAGCAACTTGTGGGAAATCAAACAAGATCTTGCCTCTAAATGACCTTCATTAATATAATAAGTGGAAACCACAAACAAGCAAAACCAAAGCAAGGGAGAATAATGAAGTAGAAAGGAAGACAAAACAACCACACAAACACAACACACTGGAAAGACAAAGAGAAACAAACCTAAAAAGAACACAACCGCACAAAACAAAGAAAGAAAAGGAGAAAGATGACACAAAAAAAGAGGGAGGAAGAGAAGCCATCATGGGTGCAGTACGAGGGAGCCACGAGACCCTCCTGCTACAAACAGTGCCAGTGCACGCTTTGAGAACCTTGGGCCAACTTCAAAGCTTGCAGGCTGCCAACTTCCTCGTTAAGGATTAGCAATAATCTTTTAAAAAAACTATTAAAAAATTAGAAGAAATTCAATTACTACGAAAGAAGAAATAAATATTTATTATACAATTCTAGCATATAAGGTTGGGATGAGAAATAAAAGTTCCATCTTTAATTAAATATATCTTTTATGTTTAATGTCGTTGACCTTTTTGAGCATCTAATTCAAAATAATAAATAATAAATTGACAGAATTAAAATAATATGTTTACAATACATAAACTAGTGAAAATAGTTGAAAGTTCAGATAAATGAAAATCCCTTGTTAATCAAAGAAATGGAAAACATAGAGAACATGAAGCTTATGGTAAAAAAATTGAAATCTCTATTTGCGACACTAGCATGATGCAAACACATTTGCATAACATACTATCATCCTATAAAAAAAAAGAAAAATTAAGGACATAGAGCAATACAATTTTTTTTTTATCTAATTGCACAACATAGTATAAAGAATTACAAAACAACAAAGTGATTGAAATTCCAAGGATAATTTTATCAAAATTTATTAAAAATGAAAGTAAATTAAAATTAAAACTGAAATAAAGAGTCTATTAAGATGTTGCAAGTGTTTTAAATAAGGAAACATGTTACTCTCGAACAGAATAATGACAGACTTCATGATCAAGTTGTCCCTTGTCGTAGGGAGGAGGGGCTCACCCATTATTGCTCTCTATCCAACTTCTCGTTAGACATAAAAACTCTGGGTGCTTTCTTTTTATTCTATTTTAAAATACTATAAAATAGAGTTTATTTAAATTTCTTTTTATTTTAATTATTTTTTTATGTGATTAATTATATATTATATATTTTTATATTTATTTGGTTTTGTAGGAAGATGGTCTACAGGGTGAGCATTTATCAAGAGGAGAAAATAAGTTAATAAAACTTTATTCTATTGTTAATAATGACTAGCAAATTTCTAACCTATGTGAGTTCTATCTCTTTGGTACGACTAAGTTCCAAGGTTCATGGTTTGTTCTTGGTATAGATCGCTAAGTCTACTTTTTTGTTGCACCCCAAGCCCCTGCAAAACCATCCAATACTCATAAATGAAACCATTAAATTACAATTCTCAATTAATTGAAATCCATACTATTACACCATTAAAAATAGGTTTATAACATTCACTCTTAATTTCATATAGACATAAAAATGAAAAGTGAGCTATCATAGATTAGAAATTAAAGTTTTTTCCTTTCTCCAAATTTTCTCTAATAAGCCGAAGTGTCAACTATTAATTGAAAACTACCATTTTAGCTTATCCTATCGATGCGCCCATTACCCTTGCGGGTGTGACTGTTACAGAAATAATCATATAAATAACAAAGCTCAGAGAAACAAATTTGTTCATTGTTTTGTAAGTTCACAACTTATTTTGTGGAGCGAAATTGCAAAGCACTGTGTTTACAAATTCGGCCAAAGTGTTTCTATCGCTTAAAGACACCATGGATCATGCTATCAAGTCTGGAATGGAGGGTTATAATTATGGACTGACCTACAAAATTCGAAATAGAAATTGTTATGGTTGTGGTGAGCTGGGTCATTTTGTAATGGATTGCCCAATGAAGAGGAGGAACAATGGTGCACAGATCAAGCCCAAGAACCAACAAAAGTACCATTTGAACCACAAACCAAATGTAGAGGCAGACACTAAGCAAATTGAAGATCAATTCAGAGATTTACAAGAACCCAGGAGCTGTTCTGATTCTCATATAGAATATATCAGTGATTATACTGAATATCCCACTAACATTAAATCTTCGATTGATGTCCATGAACTAGAAAATGTTCATGTCTTCCGTACAGTGGAAGAAAATCCAATCTTTGAGTTAGATTCTAGTTGGGAACAGATTTTCTTGGAAAATGGTGTAATGACTGAAGGTACTACAAAAATTGGATCTCCAATTGATGTTGGACGTACTTTGGAGAAAAATCTAAGTTTGGAATTAGACTCAAGTTGGGAACATATCAACTTCAGTGAATAAGATTATATTTAATTTTCTCATTAAAAATTATTTGTGAATTTCTTAATATTTCTGATTTAATTTCTTAATTTTTTTGTCTTTGCCATTCCATACTTTTAATTACCACATTGCCTAAATATTCTACACTAAGATGGATAGGTTTTAATTTCGTTAGAGGGTTTGATAAATCATAACTATGAATTTTCGATTAGACAAATCGAATTCTAATTCTTTTCTACATCATTCTTCTAATGAATCCTTCACTTTAATCAACAAGAGCTGCAGTCTAGTTCCGGCCAAGTGCAGGCAGAACAGCTTAACAGTCCGCTGAGGTGGTAAAGAATAGAATAGAAAACCAGACAGGAAAACTTTGACGATCCACTGAGGTGGTAAAGACAAAATAGAAAACCAGACAAATGGAAGTGAATTTTATTAAAACAAATTGATTTTTTATGCTGAATCTACTGAGAACATGGGAAATTATAGCCATCTTCTGTCATGACATCTAAGCTGAAGTTTACTACATAGGCTGAAAATATAACTAAATGTCTGCATCAGATATTTCCAATATTAGAAAAATATATCAGTTTTACTTGAACATGACTTGTAACGAAATCATGTGGATTATTTTTTTTGTGTTGGACTTTAATTTCATAGCCTTTCGAGAGGTGAGAATGGAGAAAACTGGGGAGCTTCAAATTAATACTCAAAGTATAACTTAACCCCTAATTTCCGATCTTTCAACAGTCTTTCACTTCAGCATTCTAATCTTCCAATAAATACTTTTGATCTTTGTGTTCCATGAAAAGAGCTATGCAGTTCACGTTTTAAATGCAGCCTCAGCAATAGCACCTAAGCTAAAAAGTCACCCCATGAACAGATTTTACTACATTACAAAGCAGAGTAAAATGTAGCGTAAACATGGAAAGGTTTGGCTGAAGAATTTCTACCTTGCTAAGAATTCTAGAAGGGTGCAGAATGTATAAAATCATTTGAGAAGCATTGCTAGAAGGAACAATCCCCATCCAGCAACAAAATTCTCTCCAATTGAAAACATTAAGTAAAGAAAATGTAAAGAATCACCAAAACATAAGTTTTGCTGAGTTCAAATAAACTGAACAATAGTTTTTTTTCCACAGGAGCTCAACTGCAGGGTACCGAATAAGATCGTTAAAACCCAAAATTCTCATACCATAATTCGAGCTGGAAAGAAGATGCCCATTCCTCGGCACGTGCTTTTAATTTTTGTATCATTAGGTGTGAATTTATGAGTTTGTTTTCCAAGTCGCTATATTAGCATAGATAGTTTTAAATAGTTTGTTTATTTAGAGTCACATTTCAAGCTTTTCTCATGTTTTAAGCACTGGTTAAAGTTAGATAAAGAAAAGTTGTGCTTTCCTGAATTCATATCTCAATATCAAATTCTGTCTAGGTAATTACTCTTAAGATCATATGGGACCAGGTCTGGAATTTGATGGTTGCATTGGTCGTTTTTCCACTTTTGAATCCTATATAATATATACCTATGATAAATATATGCTATTTTATATTATAATACAAATGTTTCTATTTTGTTTGTTATATATTTTATTACTTTAGAATATCTTATAAATGAAACATATGAATTTTGCAAATTTGTTTTACCAATTTAAAATATTACTATGCAATAAATATGTTTTTATATTATTTCTATTAAAATATTTTCTAAATAAAATATATAAATTTAGAAATTTATTCACTAAATTTGAAAAATTTTCATATATAACTAATTTATACTTATTTTCTAAGTTTACAATATTTTTATCTATATAAAAAAATCATATCACCAAAGATTTTCATTTCTTATCAACACATGATTGTATCTTAAATTATATGTAATAATATATATTTTAACATAGTCACAGCAGCATGACCAACAAGGATATTTCAGTTTTAAACAGTTTCCAAGGTACATACCATCCAGGAATGAGACGAATAATAGAGAGGGAAAAGAAATCACACATTTTTTTCGCCATCGGCCTATTGTTCAAAGGGCGAAAGATACCCATGGAGCGCATTATGTTCCTGGTTTTAGGGCACACACATTTGCTACAAAATTTGTAACACATCCACGACATACTCGGGACAATCGTGCAACCATGGATACATTCAAAAAAATCTTTAGAGGGAAGGCAGTGGTCCAACTGGCTAAACCGATCTTTGTTAATCCGCGTTTTCATTTTAAGAAAGAAGAGGTGGTGGCGAATGGTGCTATAGAAAAGGTGGGAAAACCCCAGCCAGATAAATCAGAGGGCCACGAAAATATCGAGGACCTTAAGGGTAAATAGGGATTTTTAGGGTTTTGTGTCAGATGAAGTAGGAGAAAATTCTACTAAGGCAGGGTAGAAAATGCCCGCCCTACCCAATCTAATCAGAAATTTGAACAGCAATGACCACATTTTCAAAAAAAACTTAGGCGGGATAAGGGTTCTCCGAGCTTACCCCAGAATAGTAAGGGCATCAAATGTCCAAATGGGAGAACAGACAAACAACCAATATTTGATATTTGCGAAGGTACCCCTCCAGGGTTGCTAGTTCATTTTAGGCACAATACAAGTCAAGACGACCAAACCCTTCATCTCAAGGAGAGTGGAAATTTCGCAGACATATACAAAGCCCCCTTCAATCCAAAATCGGGCGAATGAGGTCAAAAATGGATCTAGAAACAAATGCAAGCGTCTGGCACAAAAATGAGTGGAGGGACGGTTTCAACCTCAATCTCGCTTCCTGATCATATTCTCCAACACCATGTAAATATTCTCTGAAAGACAACCCTGATTGGTAAGTTTGCAAATCCTAACGTCTCCTTTTCAGAGATAAAATCTTGGGCATTTAAATTTGGGGAGGGGATTGAAAGATATATTTCTGTATGATTTGGATTCCAAGTTCTTTATTGCTATATTTATCTCCAATATAGAATGGGACTCCACTCATCAGGATAAAGGATGGTTCTGTTTGGGATCTAGTCACTTTACTAAGATATGGACACCAAGTTTTGAACCAGATCTGCAAAAATGTCATTTCTTTCCCCATTGGATCTCCCTTCCCCTACTCCATCTAGAATATTGGGACCCAGATATTATCGAAGTTTTGGCAAACCAACTGGTTATTTTTATTAGGCATGACCCTCTCCCTTTTGAACACCCACATAGGATTGTTCGGGTTTGCATTCTCATCGAACAGGGAAAAAAATTCTCATCCCAATTATAGATCAACTCAAAATGGGGTTCCTGGGCCCAAACACTGGTTATCGAAGATGAAAATACAATCCTTCACTTCCAGGACAAACTAGGGTACTCTAACATCCACTGTCAGGGGGCACAAATGCCAAAGGTATCCGTTTGCAAGGATCATGTGTCAGACCCATTAGCATGCTCTCTAATTGGAAATACAACGGATATAAAAAATGGAGGTAAAGGTTAGAAAATAGCCAAAGCCCAAAACCAAGGTAATTGGCTAAATCAAGACAATATCTCCATCTATTGTTGGGTGGTTGCAAATTTCTTCCATCTGCTCTCCTAGTTCTTGTGGTTTTTCACAATGTATCGTCAAAGCTTCCAGGCACTCCAGATAGAAGTTCCTCCTAAAAACACCCACACCTGACATGGATACCAGCAACACGAAGGCCTAATTAAGGATTCAAATGAGAATCTATCTACTATACATAAAGGCAGGGAGAAAGAAGGTATTAGGCCTGCTAACCTGGCACCAAAATTTTGTAATGTAGGGACAGAGAAGGAAAATAACAACATGGGTGATATTGAGGATATGCAACAAGGAACAATAGGAGGATGTAACTTTCACGGGCCTGAAATATAAATTTTGACTCCAGCATTTGTCAGCATCATTCATCCCAATCAGAGTCCCCCACTAGTAGGGGATGATGAGAAGAGGCAACTAGGACAGTATAGGTCGGTTGATGTATGTTCTAATCAAGACATTAACATAACATATTTGAATATGGATACTATTGTGGATTTACTATGGATAGATGTAGCTGCAGAAAAACCTGATGGGGTCATCAATGAGGTGCAAGAAAATTTGAAAACAGGGGACCTAGACCTCCAAGTTCCTCATGAAGAAGATATAGTAGAAAGTGCTCAGGCAGCATTAGAAGCTCCATGTTCAATCTTCCAGACTGAGTTAGACATCACAAAGATTAACACAACTTCTTCTTCAAAGAATCCAACGGGGCATCCTTCAAAGATGTCTAAGTTGAAGGAGGAAATCATTATAGGTACACAACTAATTCTATCATTTCATAGAACACCCAAGAAATGTAAAGATGACGCCATGGTTACTTCAAGAAACTAAATTGTCAGAAGAAGCAGGAAATAAACTTTTCAAATCCTTGAATAATTGGGACTACATATAATCGTCATCAGTTGGGGCCTTAGGGGGACTAGCTATTCTCTAGAATAAAGATAAATGTCAAGTCTTGTTATTGTCCAAGAATGTGAATTGGTTGGCTGTGGAAGTATCAATTTTCTCTCTATCTTTTATGTTAATTAATGTATATTGCCCTACTTCATTGGTAGGGAAACAAAGGCTATGGCACTCACTTTCTCAGCTCTTGACTAGTCTTCAAAGACATAAAATTATATTGGGAGGATATTTTAATGCCACCCTCGGTGGCCAAGATAAAATGGGAGGAGTGAATCTGTCCCCCAAAGTAACAGAAGATTTTCAGGATTTCTTGGATAGGAATCAGTTATTGGACTCTATGCCATCAAATGGTAAAATCTTATGGTCCAACAAAAGGAAGGGTGACCATTTTATTGGAGCTAGGCTAGACAGTTTTCTGGTGAACCCTCTTTGGTTGATTAGCAGGGTCATAAAATTATATTGGGAGGAGATTTTAATGCCACCCTCGGTGGCCGAGATAAATTGGGAGGATCAAATCCGTCCCCCAAAGTAATAGAATATTTTCAAGATTTCTTGGATGGGAATCAGTTAATGGACTGTGTGCCATCAAATGGTAAAATCTCATGGTCCAACAAAAGGAAGGGTCACCATTTTGTTGGAGCTAGGATAGAAAGGTTTCTGGTGAACCCTCTTCCATTTTGTCTCTAAGTGGATCAGGCCACTTTGCAGTATCAGAAGAAATCCAAATAGATCTATCAGCCTTAAAACCAATACCATATTTCAAAATAGAGAAAATGTGGTTCAAAAATCCAAATTTTATGGCTCTGTTGCAAACATGGTGGAGCCATGCCCCTTTCGCGGTTGAATCATCTATGTTCAAATTGTCAAAAAGACTGGGTTTCGTGAAAAATAAGATCAATGAATGGAACAAACTATCTTTTGGTAACATTTTAAAACTAAAATCTGATCTACAAATCTCACTAGATGATATTAATGTGTTCATTTTGAATCATGGGTTGACAATTTAACACTGTATGAGAATAAAAAAGAGTCACTCAACAATTAGAGGAAGTGCTTCTTAGGGAGGAAATATACTAGAGACAAAGATCCAGAGAGTTGTGATTGAGGGAGGGTGATAGAAATACATCTTTCTTTCACATATTGACCAAAGTCAAATGATATAAGGATTCCATTTTCCAAATTAAAGATGGTAACATGGCCATAATCTTACCAAGGAAAGGGATATTCAGTTGGAAGTGGTTAGATTTTTCTTAGATCTTTTCTTAGCGGAGGAACACATTGCCCATCTGATTCATGATATAACTAATTGTATCCCAAACATTGTTATATATTTGAGCAACAAAGCCTCGATGGATCCTTTTAATTTGGATGAAGTGAAATCATCGGTCTATTCCATGAATGGAGATAAGGATCTAGAACCGAATGGTTTAACTCTTCTCTTGTTTCAAAAATGTTGGGATTTCATGGACCCAGACATTCTCAAAGAAGTGGAAGAATCACGTAGACATGCGTGTATTCTCAAATATCTCAATAATACTACAATTACTCTTATTCCTAAATGTCAACACCCTCCATCCATTGCAGATTTTTGACCTATACCCCTTAGCAACACTATATATAAAATCATTTCAAAGTCAATAGCTTTTCGGTTTGGAAAACTAATTCCTAAGATCATATCAGAACAATAGGGGGGTTTTGTCCCATGGAAAGACACTGTGGAAGGACCACTTGTAGCACATGAGGTGCTTCATTCTATTCAGGAAGAAGGCCTTCTGGCGACGATTCTCAAATTGGATATGACTAAATGTTATGATAGGGTCAATTGGAAATTTCAGAGCATTGTTATAGAAAAAATGGGATTTGATAAGAAATAGATTAAATGGATTATGTCTTGTATCTCAAGAGCCAAATTCTTAGTCATGATCAATCAAAATCCATGCGGCTACTTCCCTTCATCCCAATAGGTTAGGTAGGGGGACTCCCTCTCGCCATTCTTGTTTACTATTTTGGCTGAAGGGCTAAGTAGACTCATCCCTTATAAAATATCTTTGGAGCTGTGGGCAGGGATATACATTATAAAATCACAACTAGCAATATCACATACCCTCTTTGCGGATGATTCACTATTATTTGGAAAGGGAAGTATCAAAGACGCAAAAATCATCAAACTCATTGTGAAAGATTGCTGTGAGGCCTCATGAAAAAAACTAAATGAGGTTAAATCTAAAACCTTCCTATTCAACATTAATTCCAAGGCAACAAAAGTAATTCAGCAGATCTTAGGGTTCTCAGTTGCTCTTACCCCATATAAATATCTCAAAATCCCCCTTTTCAAGGAAAGGCAAATTCAACATTCTGGGATGGAGTCATGTCGAGTATCAAAGAAAGAATTGCTTCCTAGAAAGCAAGGTGGCTCTCCCTGATAGGAAGAATTCTCCTAGCAAAATCTGTCCTAAGCTCCATCCCTAATTATATCATCACAGTTATCTTGGTTCCTTAGGGGGTTATGAAAAAAATCTCCAAATGTTTGAGGGATTTTATTTGGAAAGAAAATCTGGATGATAAAAATAAAATCCCACTAGTTTCATGGGACAAATTCTACAAACCTAAAGATAATGGGGGTTTAGGTTTTCACAAAATTTTTGAGAGGAATCTCAACCTGGTGGCCAAATTGTCTTGGAAAATGTATGAATGTCTATAGAGCCTATGGGCCAAGGTTATTAGAATTAAATATCATGACATAGATGACCAGGAAATAATTTTCACAATCAGTAATCCCCAAACCGGTTCTAATATGTGGAACTTCATTGTTAAAATTAGGGTTATCATCCTACCTCACCTCTCGTGGACTATCAATTCAGGTAACTAGGCTCATTTCTGACAGGACTCATGGAATGGTTCCCCCCTAGATATTCATCAACCCAAATATAGATCAAGCTCAAACCATATTGGAAGAACGTTGGGGAGTTAAAGTGGCCGACTATTTGACCTATGAAGAGAGGGTGGTCAAATGGAAAGACCTCTCTCTTTTACCTATCCCTCAAGCATAAAAGTTGGAGACATGGATAGGTTGGTTTGGACAAAGAGTAGCTCAAGTAAATATACAGTGAAAGAGGGATATAAGATTTTGGTCTCAAATCCTAAAGAGTCAAATCCAATTCTCAAATTTTCTTGTCATAATTCTATTCTACCTAAAATTGGGGTATTTCTGTGGTTAGAAATTCAAGATAGGATTTTATCAAGCACAATACTTAAGCGCTTTGGAATTAGTGATACTTTCCCTTGTCTATTATGTAATAAGGTAGTGGAGGATACTAACCATCTACTAATTGCATGTGATTTTGAACAAGAAGTGTGGAAATGGACAATAAGAAAACTTGGGTGGTAGGGCCCCCTACCCACTACCCTGAATTCGATCCTGCAACAGTGGCCTCTTCTTCATGAGGAGTCTTTTTTCTCATTAATTTGGTGAGTTGTTCCAGCTGCAATAGTATGGTGTCTGTGGTGGGAGAGAAACAAGAGGATCTATAGAAAACAAGTCTCTTTGGTTGACCATATATGGACAGTGGTGGAGAAGTATGTGTCAGAAATGGTCAATGCTCACGTCTACAAAGCTAAGGCTCTCTCATCCACATATACATCCTTTGATAATGCTATACTCAACAAATGGAAAAAAAAATGCAATTCCATTCAAAGGGGTCCTTATTGGTATAATGCCTAAGCAACAAGTTAGAAAAGATATCAAATGGAACCCTCTTGATGCCCACTATACTAAATTAAAATTTTATGGACGATGTAAAGGCAACCCTGGAAAATTAGGTGCGGGTTTTTTTTTAAGAACTAATAACAAATATATCTTAGAAGAAGCCCACTGTAGGCTTCTAGATGGCTCAAAAAATATGGCTGAGGCCACAACTATCTTATGTGGGGCAGAATGGCTATTCGACTAGGAGTGAAAGACTTACGCATAGAAGGTGATTCCCTTTTAATTATCTCCTACCTTACTGCCAAGGCTTCAATAAAATGGGAAATTCAATATGTTTTGCAAGAGGTTGTTAAACTCCTCACACATTTTACATCTTTTACTATATCGTAATGCTACAAAGAGGCAAATAGATTCGTTGACAGGCTAGCAAATCAAGGGGTGAATGAGAATAAGGTGGACTGGGAAACAACCTAATCATCAGTCCGCTGGGATGAGATACTAAGTTTCTTACATGATGAAGGGGTTTCGAGCTTGGGAAACCATCGATCACATGGTAATCAGTTTTAAAATATACGTAAAAGTCATTTTTGTCAGTATTTAAAGATGGTTCTGAGGGGCAATGAGATGTGGCAGTTGTTCAATTAACACTCTGTACAATTTACAATGCCCACATTTCCTGATGAGTATTCAAGGGGCTCTCTCATGGTAAGTTTTCATGTGCATGAGGTAAGCAAAAAGATGTGGCATCAAGAAAAGTGCAAAAATGGCCTAGGAGGTATAGAGTACAGGTACAAATCTCTGAGGTGCTAGATTTCACTTGAAGTGAAGGAAGAGTATACAGATTTTTCTGATCCTTACCATCATGCGAAATTATGATGGTAGATAGCTCGATATGCTGGCTTAGGCCGTAATGAGCTATTTATTCTCTCTATTTTGGATATCTACTCACGACATTTTCTAATTTCATACTCGTAGCTAGGCTCTGGCATTTTATTTTTTCAATAAGTATGGATTACAAATGGCTTAATTAGAGGATAAACCTTCCTTTGAAAGATCTGGAATGACCATTTTTGGGCCCATATATGAGTAGGCACATGAAATAAGCATTCAAACAGTTGTTGGGTGATTTTATGGAAGCTATTAGAAGTATTATTGGTGATGGAATCCTACTCCTTGATGCTCCTAGGCACATCTATCACTCGCAAGTAGTTTCAGTCTTCCTCTCCAATTGGTACGATATGCTCTTAGATTATAAAATATTTATTTAAATGGTGACAAAGCTCCTGAAGCCAAAATTTACAATGAAGTCAGCACTACAAGTGGCACTTAATGTGTATTCCCTCTGGTGATCAAAGGCATGGGCTGGGGGTCTATTTCCACCTTCTCACCTTGAATACAAAGAGAAATTTTCTTGCCTCTATGAAATCACTAAAATGGCACTGGAAGGACAGGACCAACAACATCTCAGGAGTGAAATTATTAAGTTCATCGACCTCCTTTTAAATAGGGTTGTTGCCAATGTGTTCCAATTATTTGATAACCTATCAGTGGTGTTAGAATTTGTGGAGAATACCGAAAGGGAAAATCCTTCTCCTCATATTTCCACTCGGTCTTCTTCAGATGCATAGTCCAGGGTCTCTCGGGTGGGGAGATTGTCTTGCAAAGGGAAGGGTATATTGGGTGGCTCTTAGAACATAGGTTAAATTGGGTTTTTGTACATCGGTTATCAACATTGTTTTTTGGGTGGCTGCCATGCCATGGGTTAATTTTTGGAATGTTTTAGGTATATATCAAAGTGTTTTGGGTACCAGTTTTAGGTATAATATGTTGATAGTTTTCATACATTTTGGGCCAGGATGGGATTTTTTATTCCCTGCTTCTTTCCCCCTGGAGCTCTATTGAAGTAGTTTAAAATAAATGTATAATATATTATTATGGCTCTACCATTTTTGCCCAAAAAAATAGTAATTAAATTATTTGCATTAATTTATTAAAAATAAAATATTTTTTATATGTAATATATGTTTTACTAATTATATTGATAAAATATTTAAATTTAAAAGAATTGTTAAATTATTCATAAATTAGGAAACAAATTGACAATCAATATTTATCTTAAAATATAACATTAAAGGCATTAAAATGACCAAAGTGTCATAAAATAACCATATGACAGGTAGGGGTGACTTCCAAATTCCAATCTTGTATGAGACTGAGTAGATAACTACATCTTCTCCATGGGTATTTTAAGATGTATATGCTTTTCATTAGTCTAAATTATTTTAACATATTTATATTTCACTTAATAAAGAAACAATCAAACTTAAGGTTTCATTTCAGAGCAAAAGAACAATATTCAAACTAGGAATGTTTCAGTGATCACAAATCAAGGATTTTCCACTACAAAAGTACCAAGAAGGAAAATCATTATAGCTAGGAAACCTCGATGTAATAGTACATTGTACATCTATGTGGGAAAATATTGAGTAATCCAAGTATTTAGTTGTAGACTACAATATACCACCTAGACATGGAAAATTTTTGCTGAAGCATTTCTACCATGCTAAGAAATCTACAAGGTTGCATCCACCAATTTTTATAGAATTGTAAAAGTTTGTTGGCAATCCAATAGGTTACCAAGTGTATAAAATAATTTGAGAAGTATTGCTTGAAGTAACAATCTTTATTCAACACTAGAATGTGTACAACAACAAAATTCTCTGCAATTGAAAAGCTACCATAAAGAAAATGTTAAGAATGAGAAAAATGAAGTCAAAATGGTGATATGTTGATCACAAGACATGATAAAATATGCAAAAGCCAAAATTTCCTTTAAGAAATGAGAGACATGATGTTCATTATATATAAAATCAAAAGGGAGGTGTCACTATGGTATTTAACCATATTCACCAATATTACAACAACAATAATACAGAGTTACAACTATCAAAAATAAAATTAAATATATACAATCATATATTTAATATGTGACAACAAAGTCAAGAAACACATCATGAGGGACAACAAAGTCAAGAATAACTGCAAGGTCAAGAAAGGAAGCCCCAGTCAAAAAGGTTTCTCCAATGGGCATTAGTGTTTTCATTCTCCCCCATAATGACCATTGGGAAGAACATGAAGTAGATCTCTAAGCTTATAGAACCTTTCAATCAACCCTTATTGAACAAATTCCCTAATATAGTGATGTTGTATCTCAATATGTTTGGTTCTAGTATGAAATATTGTATTCTTTTTCATTTGTATAGCACTCTTTTTGTCACAATACATCAAGGTAGGTCCATTCTATATTTGGTGTAAGTCTTATAGTAGTCTTCTCAACCATATAGTTTGACAAACTATTGTTGTTGCAGCATTGTACTTCATTTGTATTGTAGACAGTAATATTGTTGGTTATTCCTTTAACTTCCAACAAAATAATACCGAACCAAGGCTAAATGTGTAACTAGAAGTAGAATTCATATCATCTACAAAAGCTACCCAATCTGAGTTTGTATAGCTGACCAATCTAGTATCCTCTAAATGTTGAAATTTTAGACCATAACTCACTATCCATTTAAGATATCTAAGAATTCTTTTAGCTACATTAAAATGTGTTTCCTTAGACTCTAACATTAACCTATAGACTAAAATCACTCCATATGTAATATTTGAATACATAGTAGCTAAGGAGATTAAAAATCCAATCAATTATCTATTTAAATTGGGGTTCACTCAATTTGACACATCTAAAGTACAGACTATTTAAGTCCAGCTTCAATGGGTGTTGAAAATAGTTTGCAACTCTTCATCTAAAATTTTTGTAGGATATCTAAAGCATATTTTTTCTGGGATAAATATTTTATCTTTGTTTTTTCATGCTTTTATACCAAGAAAGTAGTGCATTTTTTCTAAATCTGTCATTTCAAACTCAGTAATTATGGTTGTTCTAAACTCTCCAAATAAAGATGAAATATTTCCTATATAGATAAGGTCATAAACATAGAGAACTAGAATAAAGATATCCTTAGCCGAGTTTCAGATATAAAGATTTGGATCAGATTGACTTCTTGAAAAACCTTTTTTCTATAGGTATGAGTCTATCCTTGAATACTATGATCTCATTGCTTGTTTGAGACTATACAAGGCCTTCTTTAATTTAAAAAAAAATAATGTTCTTTAGAAGGCATTTCAAAACCTTTCGGTTGTCAAAAATACACTTCCTCATCAATATATTCATTAAAGAAAGCACTTTTCACATCCATTTGATAAACTATCCAACTCTGTTGAGTTGTTAATGCTAAAACTAATTAGATAGTATCCATTCATGCTACAGGTGCAAATGTTTTAGTGTAATCAATACCTCCTTGTTGATTTTACCCTTTGGCTACCAATACATCCATGGTCGTACCAATGCTTCCATTGGATTTATACTTTGTTTTGTACTCCCATCTTGTACCAACATTTTCCTTACCAAGAGATAATTGAACCAAACCTCATGTATCATTCCTTTTAGTTGTCTCTATTTCATTGTTCATTTCTTTAATCCACTCTTCTTTTTCTTGAGCTTTTTCAAAAAATTTCGGTCATTATTTTCCATGATTTGAGTCATCAATTCAAAATTTACTTTTTCTTGTGACATTGTTGTCATTTTTAAAAAAATTTGAATCCAACATAAGAGTTAATTGATGATTCTTTTCTATCCTTCTTTGATATTTTTATATTTTCTTGCTCCTACACTATATAATTCAGGTACATCTTCTTCTTCCTCCTCTTGAATCTCATCAATTACTATCTCCTTTCCTTTTGTTTCATTTTCTTAGGTATATTCTACTAGTTCATTGATTACCACATCTCTTCTTATCAAAAACTTTTTCCCTACTAGATTATACAACCTGTATGCTTTATTTTAAGCTTCATAATCAATTAAAATTCATTTAAGGTCTTTATCATCTAACTGAGACCTTTTTGTTTTGGTATGTATGCATAAGCATCACATCCAAACACTCTAAAGTGATCAACACTTGGATTTACTTTTGACCATGCTTGTTCAAGAGTCATTCCTTTAACTTCTTTTGTATGACTTCTATGTAGAAGATACACTATTGGTACTATTGATTTTGCCCAATAATGTTTATCCAAATTTTTCTCTTTCAACATAATTATTTCCATTTCAACAATTGTCAAAATTTTCCTTTCAACAACTCCATTTTGTTGTGTAATGTAGGAAGTAGTTAACTCTCTCTTGATTCCATGAATTTTACAAAAATCAAGAAATTGATTTGACTTGTACTCACCTCCATTTACTGACTTTATCACTTTGATATACTTACCACTTATTTTTCAACCAAACTCTTGAAATCTATAAATTATTCAAATACTTCTGATTTTCAAACCAAATAAAACACCCATTTTTTTCTTGAGTTAATCATCACTAAAGGTTAGAAAATACTTGGATTTGTTCAAAGAGGGTGTTTCCATAGGACCACACAAATTTGTATGTATTATCTCAAGATTTTTTTTTTTATTTCTAGTAAATTTTCCAATAGGAAATTATATCCTATGTTGTTTTCCAATAACATATTTTCCACACACATCTCTTTTGTCTTCAATTAATGATATACCTTCAACCATGTTTAATCTTTTGAGTAAAAGAAACCCATTAAAACTAAGGTGGTCATATATTTTATGCCACATTTTACCTTCACCCATTTCACTAGACCTCAGTACTTGGTCCCCATGAGTAAAATGAAGTGGAAACACCCTATCACCTTTATTTTTTTCTCTTGAAATAAATGCATTCCTATTTATTTTATTTATTATTATGCACTCATTTTTATCAAAAGTCACTTGATAGTTTTTATCTAACATTTTTCTAACAGACAACAACTTATTTTTGAGTGTTCAAACCAATATTGTTTAATTGACATGCTTCACTTTACCATATTCTATTGTAACTACAATAGCACCCTTACCTTTGCTTTCATGAGAATTATTATCTCCTAGTACTAATGTACTATGATGTTTTGTATCTGAATTGACAAATAGATGCTCATTAGATGTTATATTTGAAGAACATCCAAAATCTATATGCCACACATTATTTTTACTTGCACATTTTTTTAAAATCTTCAATAGTGCTATGAGCACTTGTCTTTTCAATTCAACCTTGTTTACTCCAACATTCTGGAGCATAATGTCCAAATGTATTTTAATTAAAGCATTGGACGTTCCTTTCACTATTGTATTCCCCATTATTTCTACCTATTCATCTTCCTTCTCCTCTGAATTTTTTACTTCTTCCTTTGGAGTAATTTCCTCTTCCTCTAGAATTGCTAGATTCACCTTTGTATTATTTCTTATTCTTATCATCATTTTTACTATGATTCTTGAAGAATGTGTTTCTTTTTCCTCTTATATTTTCCTTGAGTAAAATTCTTTCTCTTATCTTTCTTCATTAGTTTTCTTTCTTTCTTCACTAGTTAACAAAATTCCACTTAATTCATCAATTTTCGTGCTTGAGAGATCCTTAGAAATCTCAAATGTAGAGACCACACCTTCAAATTTTGGAAATGAACTTGTCAAAATAATTTCAATGACATGCTTTTTTTATGATAATTATTCAATTGTGTATTGTCATTGATGTTTACACAAGTATAGCAATGTTTACACAAATGTCTAATCATATCTGAGCACAGTCAGTTCATGCAAAACACTCTCGGGCATTTAAGAGGACCAAAGTAATTTTATGTTCTAACTGAGTTCACTCAGGCATTATAGTGTTGGTCAGGCATTGAAGGATTTTAGTGTTGATTGAGTTAAACATTTAGTGTCAATCGACTAAAAGTAGCTTATATTTTATGGATAATTGGTTATATATAGCCGACAGACATGAGTTTTATTATTTATTTTGAAGGATATTAAGGCCAACTTGACATGACTTATCATATATATATAAGGTCAAGTTTGGATTGAATGTGTGTGTGAAAAGATATATGTTTTAAGACATGAAGAGTGAAGACAAAATCAGATAGGATTCTGATTAAGGACATAACACAAAGAACTGTAATAGAATAACCGATCAAGTGAGTATCAAGTAATTAATCCAGAACAGAGATCTGAATCAGCAAAGATAGTTGCTTATCAAAATAGGTCAATCCATTGTTACTTTCTAACAATTTTAGCAGTGATCAAAATCTCTTAACAGGGTAGACTTTACAGTCTTTTGTAAATCCTCTCACAAGGTGACATTTCTACATTGAAGTGTCAAAAGACCTCTAAAAAGGCCACTCCTTACAGGGTGATTAAATCCTCTAACAGGGTCACACCTAACAGTGTGTTATTACAACCTTTAATAGGGTTGGCTCCTAATAGGGCTCACTTTAGAAGAGTGAAAAATAGTGACTAGTTGTAATTAGTGGTTTTTCCCATATTGGGCTTCCACGTTAAATCTTGGTGTTATCTGTGTACATTTAATTTACTTTATGGTTTATGTTTCTACAACTAATTACTAGAGGATAATAATAGTTAATATCTTAAGACTTTCTATATTAAACGAGTGACAATAGAATATCTGTGTTAACCAAGAAATAGTGACAAATTTGTTTAAGACATCTAAGGGACTTGGATTTGTTTTTGTGCCAAATGATTCACCCCTCCCCTCTCAGTTACTCGAATCATTCCCAATGATTGGTATCATAGTTGCAAGTACTTATAGGGAAGGTTTCAAGACCTAAGCTAAAGATCAGAGATGTCTTATAGAAGGGAGATACCGAATCTTAACAAAGACAATTTTACTGCATGGAAAGATTTGATGAGGTTACATCTATCTACCATTGGAGATATTGGTTTATAATTCTTGGACCATAGGTATGCGGAACCACCAAGACCTTTGAATGTGGATCAAATGATAGACATGAAGCATCATAACATAATGATGATTGATATAGCCTCTGCACTCAGCTATTCCAAATTTGATGAATTCAAGGACTGCCCTACTGCCTTTGATATATGGAACAAACTACATGATATTCATGGAGGAGATTTAAATTTAAAGAGAGCCAGAGCATAAAGTCTCTGAGGTCAGTTTGATTAGATGAAAAGGAGAGGACATTACAAAATATAGTGAAAGAATCAAGAAAAGTGTCAGTGCCATCAGAGCTTCCAGTGGAGTAACTGAAGACACAACATTGGTTAGTAAGGTATTGACTGAAAATTTTATTTCCTATCTATGCAATTAGGGTTTCATCTATTCAAGAGATGAGATGCAGTAATGGTATAAATTTAGATGGATTAGTTGGAAGATTTACAACCTTTGAGTTGGATAGCTTTGACAATTACTCTCCTAATCTTAGCATTCTTGATTCTACATTCAAAGCTAAATTAAACCTTGGAAAGATGAAAGGAAAACAGATTGACAGAGACAGTGATGATGAATCGGATGATGAAGATCTAGAAATCATTGAAGCATTACTTGCAAGGAGAGCTACAAAAGGAAAAGTATAATACAAAGGAAGAATACCTTTAATTTTCTTTTCATGTGATGAAGTTGGTCACATTCTTGCTAAGTGTCCAAACAAGGAAGACAAAGGTGAGAAAAAGTTCAACAAGTACAATGGCGAAAAAGATTTCAAAGACTACAAAAGATATAAAGACAAAGGTAAGAAATCTTGTTACATTGCTAAAGATTCTTATAGTGATGAAGGTGAAGAAGAAATGGTTTATATTGTTATTAAGGATGAGTCAGATAATGAAGATAATGAAAAGAGAACACTATATTCTCATATTAGCAAGAATGACACTTGGATAATGTATAGTGGTTGTTCTCACCACATGACTGGTGATAAAACCAAATTTGAACATATTGAGCACTATGATGGTGGGAGTGTGAGTTTTCAGAATGATGAACCCTGTTATGTGAAAGGTAAAGTTTGTATTTCTTTAACAGAAGGAATCAAATGTGATAATTCTTATTGGGTTGAAGGACTAAGGCACAATCTACTAATTGTGGCATAGCTGAATAACCTTAGTTTCAAGCTAGAATTCATGAATGGTAAGCCCAAGCTCCTGGATGGTAAGGGAAACCTAGTTGGAACTGGCAGACAAACAAAAGGTAATATGTTTTATCTTGATCTTAATAAAATTTAATGTTTTATTGCAAAAGTAGAAGAAAGTTGGTTATGGCACAAAAGGTTATGTCATGTGAACTTTTATAACCTGGTTAACATAAGCAAGAACAAAAGAGTAAGAGGAATTCCTATTCTGAAGAAACCTAAATTGGTAATATGCAAACAATGTCAAATTGGGAAGATGGGCAAAACTAGCTTCAAGAGAAAGAATTACAATACATAATAAGTTTTGGAATTGGTACATACTGATTTATGTGGACCCATTGGAACAAAATGTTACACAGGTGAGAAGTATTTCATTCTATTTTTTGATGATCATTCTAGAATGATGACTGTTATGTTTCTCAAAGAAAAATTAGAAGGCTTTCAGAAGTTCAAATGGTACCTAGCCAAAGTTGAAAAAGAATAAGGAAAGAAATTTAAATGCTTAAGATCTGATAGAGGGGAATTCATTTCTAATGAATTAAATTAATTATTCAATGAAAGAGGAATGAAAAGACAAGTATCTTCCCTAGGTACTCCATAGTAGAATGGTATAGTAGAAAGAAGGAACAGATCCATTATGGATTGTGCAAGAACCTTGATGATTGAAAATAATGTTTCTACCAAATACTCGAAGGAATCCATAAGCACTGCAATTCACACCTAGAACTAAGTTCGACTGAAGAAAGGTACTGAGAAGAAACCTTTTGAATTATGGTATGGCTATAAACCTAATGTTCATTATTTCAAAGTATTTGGAGGTAAATGTTACATCTTGAAGGAAGCAAGAGATGGAAAATTTGATGTAAAAGGTGATGAAGGTATATTCCTAGGCTACTCCTGTAAAAGCAAAGTATATAAATGTCTGAGTCTTTCTACTCATGAAGTCATAGAAAGTGTGCATGTAAGGATTTATGAGTTTGCAAGAAGAGGTGAAGAAAAGAGTAGTAAAGAGCCTTAGGATTACAAAAAATTTGTACATTATAAACTTGATAATCTACCTAAGACACAAGCAATGGTGATTGGACAACATCCCTGTGAACCATTGAATTCATCTACACAAACACAAATAGTTCAAACTGAGTTGCAAAATGTGCAACCTGAGCTGCTAGTAGAGGAAACCAAGTCACAAACTGAAGAAACTGAGTCACAGATAGAGGGAACCGAGTCTTAGACAGAGGCGCCTGAGTCTCAGATAGTGGAACCCGAGTATCTAATAGAAGAACAAAATAGAACTTTTGAGAATGGTCAACCAAGTGGAACAAGCCTAGAATCAAGAAGGAAGGATCATATGCTTGCAAAATATGTCAGAAGGCATCGTGCACCTGAACAAATAATTGGAGATCAGATAGAAGGTGTAATGACAAGGAAAAAAATTAAAGGTACATGGTTTCTTAGTGAAATTGAAGCTAGAACTATTAAAGATGCATTGAATGATGAAAGTTGGATTGAAGCAATGAATGAAGAGATTGAGAAGATAGAACAGAAAAAAATCTAGAGTCTTGTACCTGGACCAAAAGATAAAAATGTGATTGGTACTAAGTGGGTTTTCAAAAACAAGATCAATGAAAAAGGAGAGGTTTGCAGAAACAAGGTAAGATTAGTATGTAAAGGATTTTCTCAAGAAGAGGGTATTGATTATGGAGAAACTTTTGCTTCTATTCTGATACTTGAAGGAGTCAGAACTCATTTGGCATATGTTGCACACAAAGGATACAAGGTATATCAAATGGATGTAAAATGTGCATTCCTGGATGTAATTCTTGAAGAAGAATTCTATATTGAGCAACCTCAATGTTTTGTAGATCCCAAAAAAAGGAATATGGTTTGCAAACTACACAAAGCATTGTTATGACTGAAGCAAGCTCCTAGAGCCTGGTATGAAAGACTGCATGGTTACTAGATAAGCATTAGATTTCAAAGAACTAATGACAATAGTAGCTTGTATATCAAAGAAGGACCTCAGAACAAGATACTATTAGCAGAAATATTTATTGATGATATATTATTTACTGATTATGATTACTTATGCAAAACATTCTCTGAAGCTATGAGTAAGGAATTTGAAATGTATATGTTTGGTGAAATAAAATTCTTTGTTGGATTACAAGTTTATCAGATGAAGAATGGTATCTACATCACCCAGTCTAAACACATCAAAGATATACTAGAGAAATTTGGGATAAAAGACTCCAAACTAGTTGGGAAACCTATCCCTACTAGACATAATTTTTCTAAGGATGATGATTCAAATGAAGTAAATTACACTACCTACAGATCCATGATTAGTAAAGTTTGATATGTTGTTCACACCAGACCTGATATTGCATTAGCAGCTGGTATTGTTGCAAGGTTTTCAACTAATCCTAGAGAGAATCATTTGATGGCTATCAAAAGGATTTTGAGATATCTTAAGGGTAATGAAGATTATGGATTATGGTATAAGAAAGGAGGAAAATTTGATTTGAAGACTTTTACTGATGCTGATTGGGCTCAAAGTGTTGATGATAGAAAGAGCACAATTGGTGGAGCATTATTTCTTGGAAACAGGTTAGTCTCCTAGACAAGTAAGAAACATAACTGTATTTCTCAATCTATAGCATAAGCAGAGTATGTTGCTGCAGTAGCAAGTTGCTCAAATATCATATGGTTCAAATAATTGTTGTCAGGTATGAAGGTGGAAATCATAGAACCAATTATTATCTATTCTGACAACACTAGTGTTATGAATATCTTAAAGAACCCTATTATGCATACTAAGACAAAACATATTGCAATAAAGTATCATTTCTTGAGAGAATTGGTTCAAGACAAGGAAGTAAGATTGCAATATGTGAATACTAAAGAACAAATTGCAGACATATTCAAAAAAACCATTACCTAAGGATGCATTTTTGTATCTTAAAGGAAAGCTAGGGGAAATTCCCCTAACTAAGGATCACAAAAACACAGTTTAGTGATGTATCAACTGAGTTACAAAATAGACTTAACATGTTGATGTAGGTATTTAGAGCTCATTGCATATGAACCAGTACAAATAGGTACATTACAACTTCATTGGATATATATATCATTTGGTGTTTTTGGAATTGGCTGTCAAAGAGGGAGAGATTACTGATGTGATAAAGATTACTGATGGAGAGATTGTTGACAGAGGGAGAACTTTATCAGAAACCAAGATTAATGTAAGAGGGAGAAATCTGTATTTCAGTGATTGTGAAGACAAAGGGAGCTTTTGGATGAGAATAAGAATGAAGCTAAGGACATTAATAAAATTTGATGATAATCAGAGTGAAGCTAATGACATTAATAAAAATTTCATTCTTATGTCTTTTTCTCTATAATTCTTTGTATTATGACTTGTTGTGTTGCCATCAATGCCAAAGTGGGAGATTGTTGATGATAATTATTCAATTGTATATTATCATTGATGTTTACACAAGTATAGTGATGTTTACACAAATGTCTAACCCTATCTGAGCACAGTCAGTTCATGCCAAACACTTTTGGGCATTAAAGAGGACCAAAGTGATTTTGAGTTCTAACCGAGTTCACTCGGGCATTACAGTGTTGGTCGGGCGTTGAAGGATTTCAGTGTTGACCAAGTTAAATAGTTAGTGTTAGCATACTAATAGTAGTTTATATGTTATGGATAATTGGTTATATGCAGTCAAAAAACATGATTTTTATTATTTATTTTGAAGGATATTAAGGCCGACTTGACAAAACTTATCATATATATAAGGTCAAGTTTGGATTGAATGTGTGGGAAAAGATATATGTTTTAAGACATGAAGAGTGAATGTGAAATTAGATGGGATTCTGATTAACGACAGAACACAGAGAACTACAACAGAATATCCGATCAAGTGAGGATCAAGTAATTAATCTAGAATAGAGATCTGAATCAGCAAAGACAGTTTCTTATCAAAACAGGTCAATCTATTGTTACTTTCTAACAATTGTAGCAGTGATCAAAATATCTTAATAGAGTAGACTTAACACTCTTTTTTAAATCCTCTCATAAGGTGTCTTTTCTACATTGAAGTGTTAGAAGACCTCTAACAAGGCCACTCCTTACAAGGTGATTAAATCCTCTAATAGGGTCACACCTAACAGTGTGTTATTGCAACCTTTAATAGGGTTGGTTCCTAACAGGGCTCACTTCAGAAGAGTGAAAAATAGTGACTAGTTGCAATTAGTATTTTTTCCCATATTGGGTTTCTACGTTAAATCTTGGTGTTACATGTGTACATTTCAATTTCTTTATGGTTTATGTTTTTGTAATTAATTACTAAAGGATAATCACATGTATACCTTAATATTTTCCATGTTAACCGAGTGATAGTAGAATATATGTGTTTACCGAGCAAGCGTGACAAATTTGTTTAAGAAATCTAAGGGACTTGGAATTTTTTGTGGTAATTGATTCACCCCTCCCCTCTCAGTTAATCAACTCATTTCCAACAATTTTTCATCTAGATCTTCCCCTAGTACTTTCCTCTGACTAACTAGATCTTCTACCTTTGTAAAAAATTCATTTACATATTCACTAGTTCCCATTTTTACATTTTCAAAATTTTTCCTCATTGTTTGTAATTTAGAAGTTTGTGCACCTTGATATGCATTACTTAATATTTGTCATCCTTTATTAGAATGAACGACATCACTTATCCTCATAAAATATCTTGAGTGATTGTAGCCTAAATAAGAAAATATTTGTTATCTTTCTTTATATTTTCTTTGTATTCCCTTTATTGGTTGTCAAATAATGCATTTATATCTTTTATCTCAACATAGACATGTTGAAAAATAACCCACAAATCCTTATATTTGAGTAGGGTTTGCATTATAGTACACCAATATGTAAAATTTTCTCCTTTAAAGATGGGAATCAACACATTAGACATTACATTGCCTGCCATATTTGCCATAAAAATATGCACAAGGAGAAAAATGCTCAAGATAGATTTCGGGAGAGATCTCTGAAAATGACTACTCTCCTTGCCCCTTGAATTGGGACCCACACACAAAATTTTTCCCTTTTATTTATTTAGTGAAAATAAGTGTCGGTTATAACCGATAATGCACTTAATTAGAAGTTTTTTTAATTTTTTTTAACAAATCTATGACTCTATAAGAATTGATCTTATAACCTTATATTGTTAAAGTCAATTTTTACAAATTTAAATATATAAATATTTAAAAAGTGAAGACTTTACATAATATACATTAATTCTAATCAAAATTTTAATATATATGTGGCTCACATCCTCTTAAAGTAACACTTAATATTCAAAGACTTTAAGCGTAAAAAACTAGCATCCCCTCTTAGCTTTCACACTTACAACCAAAGCCCTCCTTTTCACACTGCGCACAACAAATTAAGGTTTTTTTCAGAAATTTGGAAGAAAAAAATCTGCAACTCTAACGGAAGAGAGAAAACTATAAGCTTGAAGTAAATAACAAAATATAAGGAAAACTTTCACTTTAAAAAATTGTTCTCTCTTATTATCTTCACACAAAAAACAATTTATTCTTTTTTCTCTTTTCTATGTGCCCTTCTTCTTCAATATTAGATTGATCATTTTATCCAATCTCTTCAAACTCTTCTTCAATATTTAACCTTCCCTTTGATCTCTTTTAGATCGCCTTCACTAAAAGACAAATTTCTCAAACTAGCTTAGATACCAAATGAAGGCAAAAATGGTGATCTTCTGATCACAAGAAAAGAAAATATGCAAAATCCTAAATTGCCTTTAAGAAATTAGAGATAGGAAATCCATTATATAGAAAATAAAATGTTAGGTGTCATTATGTTATTAAACCATATTCATCAATATTAAACCAACAATAATAAAATGTTAAAAATATCAACAATAAAATTAAATATATACGACCATATATTTAATATGTTGCAACAAGGTCAAGAAAGGTAGCCCTAGGGATAGTAAAGTCAAGAATGACTGCAAGGTCAAGAAATATATCCCCAAATGTCAAAAAAGGTTGGTCCAATGAGCATTAGTTCTGTCAAAGAACATAGAACATTGCATACCTTTTATTCTTGATGCACAAATGTTGAATTCTTAGAGATAATTAACAGAGGATATGATAAACAAAGAAATTTTAAATGCTTAATCTTGCAAAGGAAAACCCAACCATGAGAAGTGTGGTTTTTTTAAATAAGAAATCCCTTACAAATAATTGTAGAAAACCCTTAGAAATGTGCTTGAAAAGAAATCTTTCAGTGTTTAAGTAAATAAGAAGAAGATTTTTCTTGCAAATAGATGAGAAGAATGTGCAGGGCACAACACAAGTGGCCACATTCATAGTGCAATGTTTATGACCTTGTCTCCTACACTTTTTTGGTTGCACAATTTGAGAGTTGTGGAAGTTTGGGGAAAGAAAACCTAATCAGAAGCTTGCTTTTATGAAATCAGCCTAATCTGAAACTTGGTTTCCTAAAATTTGAAAGTTAGAATTAAGATTGGAATTGGAAGGTCACCCCTACCTGTCATATGATTTTTTTTATGATGGTTTGTTCATTTTAATGCCTTTTATTTTATGTTTTAAGAAAATAATTGATTGTCATTGATATAATACTCTAACTAAAAGAAAACACTTGTAATACAAACTTCACAATGTTTTGAGAAATACATAATATTTTAGAAGATAATTGTATAAAGAATGAGTTAGATACCTTTTGTTCGTGATTCACCATGAAAAAGATTGAAGCTACAAAAGCTAGATGCATTTGTCTCTTGATTAGAAATTTAAATATTTGGTGATATGAATTCCTTATATAAATAAATTAATTAATAATACATGCAAAAATCCTAAATTTACTAAAATGTTTTACTTGGAAAAGATTGTAAATCAATAATAATATACAATGAATCATATAAAAGAATTTATTTGTAATAAAAAAATATAAACTTAGAAAATAATTTTAAAAAAGTAATACACTCAAATATATAAAATTGATTATGAAGGTTTCTAAATTTATATACTTTATTTTAAAAAGATTCTTAATTAATATAAATAAGTAAGAAATAATATAACAAAAATGTATATTGCATACTAATATTTTGAATTATTAAAGAAAGTTTTTAACACCCCCTTTATCAGGACTGTTCAGCAAACTTTCTGCTAGCAGGTGATTTCAACACCCCCCTTTATCCCTCAGAAAAGTGTGGTGGCCTAATGGATTACTCAGATAGCATGGGGGAGCTGGCTGATTTTATCTCTTTCACAGGTCTTCTTGACATCACTATGAAGGGGAACCCTTTCACTTGGTCCAACAATAGGAAGGGTATCCACCTCATCAAGGTGAGGCTTGATCGGGTCCTGGCCACCTCTTCATGGAACCTTTTCTTGAACTCTTCCTTATCTTCCCTCCCTAGAACTACTTCGGATCCTAACCCCCTCCTTCTCTGCTGGCTTGACACCCCTAAGGTCAGCCCGACACCCTTCAGATTTGAAATTATGTGGTGCTCTCACCTATCCTTTATAGATCAAGTGAAATTCTGGTGGAAGACTAATATCAGGGGTACTACTATGTTCAGAATAGCCCAAAAGCTTGAAATTATTAGAAGGGAGGTTAAAGAGTGGAGAAAACACAACTTCAGAGACTTCCACAAAGAGAAAATGGATGTCTCTGAAACCTTAGATTCACTCCAGGCCCAATTGGCGTTTGGAAGCTACCCGCCCCAAATTCAGGTCGAGGAGGAATTGACTAGAAACAAGTGGCGGGAAACCTTGAAAAAAAGAAGAAATCTACTGGAAGAAGAGATCCAGAGTCCAATGGCTTGTTGAAGGGGACAGAAACACGACCTTCTTCCATAGGTCTGCCAGCATCCATAAAAGAAGAAATACCATCTCTTCTATTATGGATGAAGGAGGGAACAAATTCAAGGAAAAGGATAAAATTAACCAGACTGCGGTTAACTACTTTAAGGGGCTGTACTCTGAGAAGGGCCCTACATGTTCGAACATCATCCAAAACTAGCTCTTGGACCACATCCAAAGTGCTATTATTATTAGTGATAATGACATGCTTATGAAGCGGGTCTTTGACGAAGAGGTCAAGAAGACGGTCTTCGCTATGGGAGCTTACAAAGCCCCCAAACCGAATGGATTTCATCTGGAATTTTTTCAGGAATATTGGGAAATTGGGGGTACTAATGTTAGCAGGGCTGCCAGAGACTTCTTTAGGACTGGATGCCTTCTCAGAAACATAATCAAACCTACATTGTGCTTGTCCCTAAGCATGACAATCCTAATTCTATGTTGGATTGCAAACCCATTATCCTCTGCAATACTTTCTACAAGATCCTTACCAAAATCCTGATTGGTAGAATCAAGCCTCTTCTAGACAAGATTATCCCCACTACTCAGAAAGGTTCTGTGTCAGGTAGACAGATCCTGGATGCGGCCATTGCCACCCATGAAATTATCTGTTCTATTCTCAGAAGCAAGGTCTCATGTATGGCCTTTAAACTAGATATCTCTAAAGCTTATGACAAAGTTAACTGGTCTTTTCTGCTTAAAATTCTTGCTAAAATGGGCTTTAATGAGAAGGTTATCCAGATTATACAAGAATGTACTCAAACTGTTAGCTTCTCTATTCTTGTAATTGGCTCCCCTGGTGGCTATTTTATTTTGGAGAAGGGTCTTAGACAAGGAGACCCTCTCTCCCCCTACCTCTTTATTACGGTGTCTGACGTGCTTAGCAGGAATCTATGTACGCTGTCCACTACAGGAAGAATAAAAGGCGTCAAACCTGCTTCCACCCTTCCTCAAGTGGTGTTAGAATAGTTTGTGGATGACACTTTCCTCTTTGGGTATTCTTCAGTGATTGAGGCCAAACAATAGAAAAAAATCCTTGAAAGTTATGCATGGGCTTCTGGACAGTGTATTAACTATCAAAAGAGTCAGCTGTTCTTCTTCAATACCCCCATAGAGTTACAAAGTAAGGTGCTTCAAATTCTAGGTTGTCTGGTAGCTTCACTCCCTTCTACCTACCTTGGCCTCCCCCTCACAGTCAAAGAGGTGTCCCAAGATTTCTGGAATTCCATCCTTGAAAGAACCCAGAGGAAACTTGTTGGTTGGAAGGGGAAGGTTTTAAGCAATGTTGGAAAACTTCAGCTGGTGGCCTCCACTCTCCAAGGGATCCTTGTTTACTTCCTATCACTCTTTAAAATCAGAAGCAATATGGGTGATAAACTTGAAAGGATTTAGAGAACCTTTCTGTGGGTGGGGTCTTAAGAAAAGAGGAGGATTTCTCTTGTCAATTGGGACACTATCTGCCTCCCGAAAAGAATGTGTAGCCTGTGTCTAAGAAAAATAGGTCTGATGAATAAGGCACTTACTACGAAGGTTACATGGAAGCTCATAGAGGAAAAAGAGGACTGGTGCAGATTAATGGAAGCTAAGTACCTTCGAGGACATCCCTATGATAGGATTTTTCACAACAGTGACCTCCCCAGTGGATCCAAACTCTGGATGAACATATGTAAATGTAAGACCCTTCTACCTAAAGGAGGTTTTTGGCAAATGGGAAATGGGAGATCCATCAGATTTTGGAATGACCACTGGATCATGAGTCAACCTAACTTGGGCCATAGATTCAAACCCCTTATGGACTAGCTCAGACCTAGCCTGGGTAATAGAGTCTCCAGCTACATCAATGTTAGAGACTGGATGGATATACCTATACAGTTAAGGGACAGACCAGACCTGCAACATTTGGCCAAGGATCTTATGGAAAACCTGAATAATATTAGAATTTCAGGGCGTGATGCCTCTATTATCTGAGCCTCCACCCAGGCTGGTACTTTCTCTGTGAAATATGCTTACAATCTACTTCTAAAGGAGGAGAGTAACCCAGGGGACTGGAAGAAGGTGTGGATCCCTCAGCTCACGCCAAAAATATTTTTTTTCTGGTGGACTCTAATGCATGATAAGGTCCTAACCCAAGATAATCTCATACAGAGAGGCTTCTCCATGGCAAACAGATGTGTCCTATGTAAGAAGGAGGAAGAAACGGTAAACCACCTTTTCATCCACTATGACTATGCCACCAACATTTGGCAAGGGATGATAAAAAAATTGGGTATCTTGTGGGCCCTAGCTAGAGAAGTGCATCAATTTAACAACTGGAGATCCCCTTCCAATCGCCCCCTACTCCAACTCCTCTAGCATATGCTTCCCCCTCACATATGCTGGACCATTTGGAAGGAAAGGAACAACATAATTTTTAGGGACAATAGTAACCAGCCTGAAACCTATCTCCATATTGGAACTAAGCTCCTATGTGAGAATGCCAGGATGGCTAAATGGAAGCTCCCCTCCTATCCCCCTACTACCTAGGAAGTTAGAATTTCTAACAGCTAGAACCTCCTAGATGGGTTCTCCAGGTTTGACAATATGAAAAAGGATAGCTAGAAATGCTACCAGATGGACCGCCCCTCCCAGAGGTTGGACAAAATTAAACTTTGATGGGGCAGTAAATAATCTTGGTCATGGAGGGGGTGGTGTGTTGAGAGATCACAATGGTACTTGCCTGCTGGCTTATGCTGGGCCTATCAATAACTTCACTGTCACCTAGGTGGAAGGAACGACCCTTCTCTAGGGAGTTAAATTCATGAAACAAATGAACCTCAGACAGCTGGAAATTGACGGGGATTCCAAAGTGGTTGTTGAGGTCGTCAATAGTGGTGCTAGTGAAAGATGGCATGCTAGTCCTATCATTATGGAGATTTGCGAGCTTCTCAACAGCTTCCAGTGCACGACTATAGGTCACATGTATAGAGAAGGGAATTCGGTTGCTGACTCATTGGAAGCAATTGGCCTAAAAAAAATCAAACTCAATAGTTGGAAGGTGATTAGTGACTTACCTCTGGTGACTCGGCAACTCATCATGGGAGAAATGAATATTATTGTTTAAATGTGCCAGGCTATCATATTCATTACAAATCCTTACTCGATTATGTGCTGGCGTGTTCGGGTGATTTTTGCGATTATGAAAAGGAGAACTCAAATCCCCATAAATAATTATCATTACCTTTTGATCGTGTGGAGTAAGAGCTGTCCGAATCAAAAGGTTTTTTTGGCTATCCTTCGTATTATTGTTATTATTGCTATTAATGGCACCTGGAGATCCATTAGATCTAGCGATACAGAGTCCATTTTCCAAAATTTTCAAGACCAGCATTTTATGTATAATCTTTCCTCAGAAAGGCTTTACGAAAACAAGTGGTTTTTTATGGCCTGCAAAAACGCTCGGCTCTTAGATTTCAAAGATATTCTAGTGCAAGAGGAGCATACCCTTGAAATGGGAGGAAACATTCTCCGCATTGAGCTGATAACATCGACAAGGCTTTCACTTCTGATGCATTGGTGACTCATTACTGCAAAGAAACTAGCATATGGGGTTTCATGGAAAGAATGAAAGGTGGCCATGACGAGCGAATCTCCAAACAATTTCTCTCTTCCTAGAATAACAGGAGTGTCTCGGTTGGGGGCATCCACTTCCAGCTGAATGAAGAGGTCATAGCCAAGGCGACGGAGCTCCCTATGGTGGGGAGGAAATACAAAAAGACCAGTCAAACTACCGACCCTACCAGCCTCAAATAGGTTTTCAAGGATGGTGAGCTATCGGTGAGAAAACATGGGGGATTCAACAGGGAGGAGCTGCCGGAATTCCGGCAAAATTTTTGTCTCATTGTGATGAAGTACTTCACACTGGAAGGTAAGTTCACTGTGTTCTACAACTACCACATTCCATTCCTGAATCATATTAGGGACAAGGATTTAATTTCCATACCTTTCTATCTTCTGCGCTCCATAGAGAGTAATGTCCTTGATATTAAAGGCAAACCTGATAGAGCTATCCTCCATCAAGGCCTCCTCCTCTGCCTCTACCAGTTTCACAAAGCCATCTGCCCGGTGCCCCAACCCCCTTTGATTATCTAGATGATGCCCCAGGAGGAGCCACTGGCCAAAACTGAAAAGACCACCCATTCCTCCTCCTAGTCCATCTGTATCACCCAGGAGCCTGTGCTGGTCGATAAAAAGGGTACAACCCACAAAAAAAGTGTTAAAAACCCTCTCAGTAGGAAGGAGGGTCAGGAGGAGTCGTATGTCTCTGAGTCTGTGGAGTACAAAGAGGGGAAAGGAGCTGACAACACTCCTAAGACTGATTATAGGCCAAAAAAATGAAAAATGATGGAGAGACAGGTTAATCTAGAGGTGGACTTAAGTGGCTCAGGTCACCAGAGCTCAAATAGAATTGCCAAGGAACAGTGTAAAATTAGGATGATGGAAATGGCCTCTAAAGAGCTTTCCCTGTCTGAAAATGAATCCCACTCCCTTGAGTCCAAGAATGGTTCCTCAGATGGCTATATGAGTCCCCCTAGGACTGGTAACACTCCTCTGCCCAACCTCTAGCAAACCATGCAAACCCCCAATAACCCTACCCCGCCCCTGATTCCTCCTCAGGAACCTCAGGATAAGCCCCATACCGCGGCCATGGAGGACAAAAACAAATTTACAGGCACCCTCAAAAGGAGGTTCTTGAATTTGGACAAGGATATTGTGGAGATTAAGAAGAATATGCAAGACCTGATGAACCATTGCATGAGGACCAACAAATTTTCCCTGAAGGTCATGCATGCTTTGGCGATGACCCTCTGTACTGTGCAGGAAAAGCTGGAGGGCGGTAGGCTGGAAGCGGACGAGGACAACAAAGATTTGTTCCTGTTTCTGTAGGTTGAGTGGGCTAGGACCTTGTTGTCTAAACAGTTGGGTGGGAAGAACTAATCTCTTGTGTCCATGTGTGGGTTAATTTTGGCTGGGATTGGCCCTCGGATCCCCTATTTTTCTATTTGGGATAATGTTAGTTTTTATATATTTTTGTGTAGCCCTGCGTGGCTTATAACTGATATTTTTATGCTACTGTCCGTCTTAAGTACTCTAGTTTAATCATGTGGATTAGTACTGTGATTTATGTTTTTGATAGGGGCAGAGTTAGGTTTGGTGATTATGTTGTTAAAATGTTATACCTGCTCTGACTAGTTCCATTAATATGTTGTTAATGTGGTACTAGTCCTTTGTTCCATGGGCTAGCACCCTCTTGCTTCTTTTTCTATCAAAAACAATCTTTCAATAATGGACTATGTATTAATGTTGCATTATTATTTTCTTACATTTAAAAATAAATAAAATTTTGAGAATATAATATTAAAGATGGAAACAATAGGACTATTTTCTTATATCTTTATAATTTGAAATCTTTTAAGAAAAAAAATTAAAAATAAAGAATATAATATTAAAGAGGAAAACAATACTACTTGTCTATATTAATTTTATTTGGGATAGACAAAAGTTTAGTCTCATTATATTATTCAATTAAACATAAACAATATATGAATAAATAAATATTTAATTAAAAATTTAATGAAGTTATATTGTGATAAATTAATTTATTTGTTGACATATATTTTCTTCAATTAATAAATTCTATATTTATTATTTAGAATGACATTTATTACTCTGTATACCAATACATTGTGAACAAAATTTTCAAAAAATTAAAAATCTGACTTAAATTTTTATATTATAATTAACTTATTATACATTAAAAAGAAATATAAATCTTAAGAAAAAAACAAGCTTGGAGAGAAACAAAGTTCCTGCCAAAAGGTTATTTAAGCATTACATAAGAATTTAAAAATGTATAATAAAAACTACTAATAAAAGAAAGTTAACAACTAAATTTCAATCATTTTTTTTGTGAAATTAAATGTATTCACTATGGTCATACTTTTTATTTATTTTAAATTTATTCTATTTTGCAAATAATGCAAAATAATGCATGGCTCATATGCTAAATTTTTTAAGCCAATCAAATTTGAAAAACCAATTTGTAAAATTTGTTTTGTTAAAAAAAAAAAACAATTACCAACATACGATATTATTAAAAAAATTGAAGAAATGTGATTGGTTGATATTACATAGTTTAATAAAATGTGAAAATATAAAGAGATGGACGTACAAGACCACTCATATAGAGTCATAAAATATAATTATAAAATAGAATATAATTATGTTATAATAAATATAATATTCAATTTAAAATAATATAATAATATACAATGTAGCATAAAATAATATAAATATAAATATTTTTATACATAGTATTTAATATATTACATTAGGGGTCTCAATGCCCCTAACAAACAAAGATTAATCAAAAGATACTTAAAAAATTTTGATTCCGAGATCATTTTATTACAAGAAACTAAGCTAAACAAAGAGGATAGCTGTAAATTTAATAAAAG
>MU224254.1:1676787-1689387 GCA_018584345.1 Thuja plicata | reverse complement strand
TTCCATCTTGGAAATGTAAATGTCAAAAATGGGCAACATGTGGCATGGTGGTTAAGCCCATGGTTTTGTAAAATCACAAGTGGTTTCTAGGTTGTAAAATCACTATATAAGGAGGGCTTGGGGAGGATTTTGTATTATGGAGTTTTGTTTGCAAGGCTGGGTGCCAGAAGGAAGCTAGTAGTGTCTCTCCAAGCTTGAGTTGAGGTGATGCTCTTGTAAGAACTTGCATAGCAAGTGTATTGTAATCTTCTTTGATTTGATAATACATTATGCAGGTTTTAGAGTGTGGGGTTTTTCTCCCATAAGGGTTTTCCCCATGATAATCACAGTGTTATGTGTTTATGGTTATTTCATTTATACTCTTGAATGTGTTTCTTTGAATCGCTGTAATTCTTTAAGTTGAAATTTGTATAATCGTCCTCTCAAGATTAGCGTAGGAAGCATTTTCGCACACCTTTGCTTCCTTACAATTTTTGGAAAGAACTCAAGTTTTCTAACTCTGCTTCACACAGATTGAATTGGTAGGCCAATAACGTCACACTTTCAAGATTATTAAGTTCTTTAGTTCTGATCAGTATAACATCTTCTAATGCTGCATTCTTTATGGAAGAGAAGAATCAAACAGTAGGTTTCTGAAAATGATCAGTTGTATAACCCAGCAAGAAATGAGGTTTATATAGTGAAGATGAGATTCTTTAGAGCACATGAGGCTCATATTTATCTTTTCTTTCATCCATAGAAGTTAGAACAATGTTTTTAGATTTTGAATAGTAGATGTAAACTCTTGCACTTTTCAAAAAGCTATACAAATAATGTCTGAGGTTAAACCTAAATATTAGCGAGTCTCAAGTAGCAAAACCATCCCCATCAAGAATCTGAGGAAACTGACATAATAACACAGGCCATATTTGATACTTCGCATGTCTCAAGAATTAAACAATCCACTATGAAGACCCCTTCTACGCCAAGCTCTAGCTTGATAAAAAATCTACAAGCAGACCAAAATTGTCCTCGGGCATAAGGAATGATGCGTTTTCTCACAAGTCAGGGAATCAAGGAAGTGGAGGAATATCTGACACTTACCCAAATCAGCGCTCAAATGCATTTTGACGCGCAAGTCAACCCAGTCAAATGAAATTTCAGAATTTAGAAAATCCTCCACTCACCCAAAAATGCGCTCAAGCCTATCGTCCGGCGTGATTTCCTTAAATCGTGGAATGATGGACTAAAGGAATAATTCTCCACTTCCGACTAATGTGCGAAATCATGAAAAATAGAAAATTCAAAACATTTACCCAAATCATAAAAATTCAAAAAAATGGATTTCATGCAAATTTTGGAAGATTGGAAATTCTGAAATTTTGAAAAGGTCTTAAAAACTCCAAAATAATTGGAAATTTGGAGAAATTTTGGAAATCTTGAAGAACTCCAAAATCATGAAAATTCCAAAATCATTAAAATTTGGAAAGAATTTCAAAATTCCAAAATTTTAAAAAAAGTGAAAGAATTCCAAAGTGGGGCAAAAAAAAAATTTTGAAAACTTTGAAAAATTCTATAAAAATTTGAAAATTCCAAAAAAGATGGGAATTTTTGAAAAAAACTAGAAATCTTGAAATTTCAAAATGGAGAAAAATTAAAAAATTTGGAAATAATGATAATTTTGAAAAATTTGGAAAGTGGAGAATTTTGGAAAAATTGAAACAGTCAAAAAAATTCTGAAATCGTGGAAAGTTCCAAAATCTTGAAAAAATGGAAAACTCTAGAGAGTTAAAAAAACTCAAAATATTAAAATCTGGGAAGCTTTGGAAAATTAAAAAATTCCAAAATCTTGAGCGATTGGAAAATTTATGAAGTGAAGAAAATTAGAAATCTTGAAGATTTCGAAATCTCAAAAAAATCCTAGAAGTCTTGGAAATTTGGAAAATGGGAAATTTAAAAAAAAATGAGAATTTTTGGAATTGGGAAATAATTAGAATTTTGGATTTGAATTGAAAATCAATTAAATTTCATATTTAATATTTAATGAATGGATGAAAAGGTGACGAAGGTGGAAATAATTAAAATACCTAAGTGTAGAAATTCCACCTCTTCAAATCCATGCCTATATTTTTTTTGTTTTTACCTAAGGAATACTAAGAAAACATTTCTTTGAATGAAGAGGAAGGCGCAAAGTTTTTTGAAGGGAGAGAGATAGGATCGAGGAGAGAGAAAGTCCCTTTTGGGAGGGGGAAGAATTTTTTTTTAAATTCCAGGAGGTCTAATTTCATACCAAGAATGAGATCAACAACCAGGAGCTTTGATTATTATTCCCATTGATAATAATATAGAGCCAACATTGAATGAAGGGATGTTTGAAAATTTTAGGAACTTCATCCTAAAAAGGGTTAAACAAGATTCAATTGGGTAAAGATGGTTGCATTGAAAATCTATATTTACCCGATTGGTGCAGAATTCACAATGCTTTCCACTTGGAGATTTCACACAAAATATGTAAAGCCTCCATTCTTCAGGTATCCAATATGGTACTGCAAGCGTCAATGACAAGAAATGTTAAGGAAATCATCAATGTTTAAAATTCACCGCACGTGGCAATTTTGGAGCCATAGCATGGAGAAGTTGAAGAAAGTACAGATCAAAATTTTCAAGAAGAGCATGAGAAAAATATACAAGAATGCAAAAACTGATGATCAATCATGGGCACTATCCGTTGACAGATCCAAGTCAAAGAAGGGAAATGGAGTTGGCATTGAGTTGGTCAGTTTGAATGGAGAAACTTATTTGGCAACACACAGATTACAGTTTCCATACACAAACAATGTCGTTGAGTACGAATCATTAGCTATTGGATTGCTACTTTCTATCCAAAAGGGCACCAAGATCCTATATGCACACGAAGATTCAAACATAGTGGTCGGACAAGTTCGGAAATAATATGCATGCTATGACAAAAGGTTGGGCCGCTACAACAATAGAGTATGGGACTTAATTGAAAGCTTTGATACTTTCAACACTAAAAGGATATGTAGAGAAAATAATCCAGTTGCAAATTCACCAACCCAATCTACAAGTTCGTTGGAACCATTGCCCATGGAGTGTGTGAAAAAATTCATACTTGAGCTAACTTCAGTACCATCAGTCCTTGAAAATGTTACAAATTTTCAAGTATTTAAAGAGGTTAAGCATATCGTCAATTTTCTTACAAGATTGAGGGTCTTTGAAGCACAAGTCATCGATGAAGGAGAATAACAACAAGCCTAGTTTGAAATCGATGAAATCATGAATTTAAGGATGAACACCATTCCTAAGGGAATGATAGAGTTGGAAAGAATTTTTTATTCAAACAGACTGATTATCCTCACATACAAGACATCCAATGGAGGTGAATGTGAAAAGGTAAATATAGGAACAAAGGAAGATGTTAAGAATATCTTCATTGGGAAAGTTTGTAATCTTGAAGAGAGAAAGAAGGAGTCCTAAATTTGATGAAACAATTTTTAGATATGATTGGGTGGGTATATGAAGATCTAAACACTTATGACACATCCCTCATCATACATACAATCCCACTCAATCTAGGCAGTAAAACTTTCCGACAGAGACATAGGTCAATAATTCCAATGTTGGAACCATTGATTCAACAAGAAGTCAAGAAGTTCCTTTCGGCGAGGATGAATAACCTAAACTCCTAAAGGGTAAATAACCTATATTTGACATATGCAAGGAATCTCCCTCATTCTCACCCAAAGTTGCTTCTCAACACCTCAAGACATTGTTCCCAGTGGAAGAGACAACACAGGGACCACATATTGCTCTGTCTAGAGCCCCCTTCAATCCAAAAACAGTAATGCTTCACAAAATTTGGGTCAAAAAAAAGAATCAAGACCCACATATGCGGCAAAGTGCAGAAAAAACACATGAGACTATTGTTCTTCCTGAAAAAATGCTACAACATCAGATTGGAGTCCTTTGTCAGTCTGCATTGATTCGTAAGTGTGCTAACCCCAGTATTTCTTTTTCTGTAATTAACGATTGGGCTTCTAAATCCTGGGCAGGCCTGCAAGATCTCTTTATGCTTGATGAGTCTTCTCACTTTTTTATTTCTATATTTAACTCCAAAGCTCATAGAGATCTAGTTCACAAGGAGAAAGGATGGTTCTGTAAGGGGGCAGGACTTTTCACTTCCCTCTGGAGCCCAAATTTTAGCACCCAGCTCCAACCCTATCCTTTTTTCTGTCACTAGATAGCATTTCTTGCTCTCCCATTGGAAAATAGTGATCCAGAAATTATTGAGGTTTTAGTTAATACTTTGGGGATTTTCATTGGGAACGATCTTCTTCCTTTTGAACTTACCCATATGGAAGTTAGGGTATGTATTCTGGTTGACCAATCCAAGGTCCTGACATTGGTAATTCATTTAAAATCAAAATGGGGCTCTTGGCCTCAAAATATAGTGATCCAGGAGGAGAACATTGTTTATGAGCGCCAAAAAAAATTAGGACACTTGAATACTAACTGTCAGGCATCTGGGATCATAGAGGTGGTGGTATGTAAGGATCAGTCTTCTAACCCAGCTTTTTTCTCTTCCTCTGGGAATGTCGGGCCCAAATCTCAGAAAGGTGGTTTAGATCAGAACAACACGAGAAATCTTCCACCACAGTCCCTTGGAGTTTTGATTGCAAACTTTTTCATCATCCTCCATAAATTTTTATGGTTATTCTATGCTTCCCAGTTCCAATGCCTAGCTGTTGTGATTTTGGGCCACACACCAAGCTCCTGCCATGTTCCCCTGCCCAATTTGGAGATGACAGCAGACTATAAGCATTCTGGGGATAATAGTGGGAAACACAGAAAAACCCAAGTATGGTTGGAGACACTTAAGAACCTCCAAGATTATTTAGACTCAGTCAAGGAAGTGGTAGAGGGAAGTCTCCTTCTGGTAGATTTGGGGGAACTACCTAAAACCCCATCGTTATCTTTTCTTCCAGAAGCTAAGACCATGTCATTTTCACATTCGAGTCATCAAGTCAGGGATACAAAATATCCCACACTAAAACCTGATATGGTCTTTCCTCATACAAATGATGGCCAAGCTCACACTCTTCTCGACAATATCCAAGAGGATGTTCAATGGCCTAATATCTCCCAAATCTCTAACATGGAAAATTTGGACAAGGATCTTATGATGCAGTCACTAATCCTCTAGGTGGCAGAAAGAAAACTTGACAACCTTCACAGTGACTCAGAATCAAATTCGGATTCGGAAATAGAAATCCAAGCTCAACATATTCCATAGGAAAGAAAAATAGTGGATCCTTTAATTGAGAAAGACACAGTATGTTCAATCTTCCAAACAGAGCTAGATATCTTGAAGACTACTAAGATGAGTTCCCAAAAAAATCAAGAGGTAGACCGTCTAGAATAAACAAACTAAAAGAAGAGATAACACAGGGAACACAGTTAACCCTTAACTTTCAGAGGACACCCGAAAAATGCAAGGAAGAGGCTTCGGCATTAATCTTGAAATATTTAAATGGTAGTAGGAGAGCTAACTGCTCTCTGAATGGAATATGAGGATATTATCATGGAATGTTAGAGGCTTAAATGCCTCTAACAAAGCTTGGATGATTAAAAATCACATTCTTGTTGGAGGTGCAGCTTGATGTTATTACAAGAGAAAAAGCTATCAGAAGATGTTGCGAACAAACTTTTCCCAAAGTGGTATAATTGGGGATTTCTTATCTCGGCCTCTACACGTGCATCTAGTGGGATGGAAATCCTATGAAACAAGCACAAATGTCAAGTCTCTTTGATATCAAAAAACACTAATTGGATGACAGTAGAGATAACATTTTTTTCAATCTCATTCATCATTATCAATGTCTATGGGCCAATCCCACCCTTAAGCAAAAAGAGACTCTAGAACTCCCTTTCTCAACTTTTGAATGGGATGCAAGGGAACAATATTATTTTGGGTGGGGATTTTAATGCTTATTTGGGTGTGCAAGATAAGATGTGGGGAGGCACTCCTTCACCATTAATCACACAAGATTTTTGAAACTTCATTGATGGCAATCAGCTATTAGATTGTATTCCATCGAATGGAAAAATTTTGTGGTCCAACAAATGAAAAGGAAGGAATTTTCTAGGAGCAAGGCTAGATAGGTTTCTGGTGAAATCCCTCTGGTTGGTTGTCCATGGCATTTGCCAATCTTCTATCCTCTCCTTAACTGGATTGGACCATTTTTCTATATTGGCTGAAATACAAACCGCCCATCAGCCCAATAGAAATCGCCCCCATTTTAAGATCGAGAAGATATGGTTTTGAGACTCCAATTTCATTAAACTTTTGCAAATATGGTGCGCTCAAGCACCATGGATCCAAGGTACAGAAATGTTTAAATTGTCAAAGAAGCTGGCATTTTTTAAAATCAACATGAAACAGTGGAACAAAAATTCTTTTGGAAACATCTTCAAACAAAAGGCAGAAATCCAACAAAAACTGGAAGACATTCATGTGTACATTCTTAGTAATGGCTTGTCCACAGAAATTTATGATGAATAGTTTCAATTTAATCAAAAATTGGATGAATTACTTCTGAGAGAGGAATTTTTTTGGTGCCAAAGGTTGAGAGAATTGTATCTAAAAGAATGAGACAGAAACCCGTCCTTTTTCCATATGTCCGCCAAAGTTAAGAGGCACAAAAGCTCTATATTCCAAATTAAGGACAACAATGACATGACCCTCAAGAACCAAAGGGATATTCAAAATGAGGCTGCTAGATTCTTTTCTCAGCTCCTCTCAATGAACCCAACTTCAGCCCCTTTTCTACATCCTCCCATTTTGAATTGCATTCCTAATTTGGTTACAGATGTGGATAACATGGCCCTACTGGCCCCTTTCACCCTAGAAGAAGTCCGAGCCTCAGTTTTTGCAATAAATCCAAATAAGGCCCCGGGTCCTGACGAATTGACCCCCTTTTTCTTCTAGAAATGTTGGGATTTTATGGGCATGGACATCCTTAGAGTAGCCGAGGAATCCAGAAAACATGCATGTATGTTGAAACAGTTCAATAACACAACCATCACACTCATCTCCAAATGTCAACAACCTTCATCTTTTTGCAGACTTTAGACCAATATCACTGTATAATACCATCTACAAGAGCATATCAAAACTAATGGCTACCCGGTTGGGGAAATTAATTCCAAAAATTATTTATGAACAACAAGGTGGTTTCGTACCTGGAAAGGATATAGTTGAAGGTGCTTTGATAGCACAAGAAGTTCTCCATTCCATCAAAGAAGAAAACCTTCCAGCAATGGTATTGAAACTTGATATGACAAAGGCATATGATCAGGTCGATTGGGAATTCTTGCGAGCAGTAATGGAAAAAATGGGTTTTGATAGAAAATGGATAAAATGGATTATGTCCTGAATTAAAAGAGAAAATTTTTTAGTGATGATTAATGGATCTCCATGTTTCTATTTCTCCTATTTGCAAGGAGTAAGACAGGGCGACTCCCTATCACCATTTCTCTTCATTATCCTTGCGGAAGGCCTTAGTAGACTCATCTCCATGAAGAAAACTCAGGGCATTTGGGAAGGAATCTCTATCAGACAGTCACAGATTAAAATATCTCACACACTTTTTGCAGATGACTCACTACTATTCGGTAAAGGTAGTGTTAAGGAAGAAAATGTTATCAAAGAAACACTGGCCGAATACTGCGAAGCATCAGGTCAAAAATTAAATGAGGGAAAGTTCAAGATCTTCATTTTTAACACCAACAGCAAAGCCAGTTGAGTAATTTAGAGAATTTTGGGCTTCTAACTGGCTTCTACCCCAAGCAAGTACATGGGAATACCCTTTTTTCAAGGCAAAGCTAAAGTATCATTCTGGGACGGAGTATTATCTAACATTAGAGACAAAACCGCCTCTTGGAAGGCAAGGTGGCTATCTCTGGCAGGTAGAATCATGCTAGAAAAATCAGTCCTCAGCTCAATCCCTAACTACATCATGTCAGTTATCTTAGACCCACCTGGTCTGATGAAAAAGATTTCCAAATGCCTGAAAGACTTCATTTGGAAAGGTAATATGGATGACAAAGCCAAGGTACCTCTGGTCTCCTAGAGTAATTTTTAATAAACCAAAAGAAAGTGGGGACCTAGGCTTCCATAGAATCCAGGAAAGGAACCTTAGTCTTGGGGCGAAACTAGCTTGGAAAATTTATGAGTGCCTGAATAGCCTTTGGGCTAAGGTAATCAAAGCAAAATACTTAGATTTGGAGGACCCAGAAGAAATTTTTCAATCAGAAACCCTCCTCCTGGCTCAGTCATGTAGAATTTTATAATAAAGAGAAGAGAGGTCATTCTCCCTAATCTATCATGGCAAATTAACTTGCGCTCAAAAGCTCTATTTTGGCTAGATTCGTGGAATGACCTTCCATAGTTGTCCATCATACCAAATTTGTAGAGGATTAAATCAATTCTGCAGCACACTGGGGTAATAGAGTCGCAGACTACTTGACTTCAACTAATGGGACAATGCATTGGAAAGATCTTTCCCATAGCCAAATTTCACAAACATAAAAAAAGAGCTAGAAGACATCTTGAAATCAAGGTTTATTTCAATCAATGGTGAGAGTGAGAAACTAATCTGGATGAAAAGAAAATCAGGAAAATATATAGTCAAAGAAGGCTATCAAACTCTAGTTCAGGCCCCACCATGACCTAACTCTATTCTCAATTTTTCATGGCACAGTGCCATACTACCAAAAATGGGGGTTTTATTTTGGCTAACAATTCAAGATAGGATCTTATCAAGTGCAAGACTTAAATGCTTGGGGATCATGGACACATTCCCATGCCCATTATGCAGCAAAGTTTTGGAAGATACAAACCACCTTCTTGTAAACTATGACTTCGCCCAAGAAATATGGATATGGGCTTTAGGAAAATTAGGGTGGAATGGTCCCTTATAGATGTCATTGTAGATGATTCTTCAATAGTGGCCTCTGTTGCATCAAGAAAAATTTTTTCTATCCTTTGGAGAGTTATCCCCATAGCCATAGTCTGGTGTGTGTGGTGTGAGAGGAACAAGAGGATATTCAGAAAACAAGTCTCCCCGGTAACTGTGGTGTGCAATCTGGTGGAGAAGTATGCCTCAGAAATGGTGAACACTCATGTGTCAAAGATGAAAACCATTTCTCAACTTTCATGTCTTTCAATAATGTAATTCTATCAAGATGGAATCAAATCTCTATTCTATTTTCAAGAGTCCTGATTGGGAACATGCCAAAAAACCATTTGCGAAAAGATATTAAATGGACTCCACCAGACCCCAATCAAACTAAATTAAATTTTGATGGAGCAAGTAAAGAAAATCCAGGAAGAAGTGGAGCGGGTTTCATTCTAAGAAAGCAAGATAAGTCTATACTCTTAGCTGCATATTGTAATTTGTCAGAAGGAACCAATAACATGGCCGAAGCACGGGCACTCCTCTATGGTGTTAGGACATCAATCCAACTGGGAGTAAAAAATCTTCATATTGAAGGGGATTCCCTCTTAATTATCTCATATCTGGCAAACAAATTTTTAGTTAGTTGAGAAATCAAATACACTTTGTAGGAAGTGATTAAAACCCTCCTAGACTTGTCTTCGTATGAACTATCACATTGCACAGAGAAGGGAATAAACTAGCCGAATGGTTAGAAAACTTGGGGGCCGAGGTCAATAAGATGGACTGGGACAGATTTCGTACAAGTCCTGCCGTCAAAATTACCAGAATATCTTAAGGCAGAATGTGATATGCATCATGATTGAATAAATTGAAGTGGACGTTGTAGGAATTAATTGTCCACATCTAGCCATATTAGGTAACTCAATGTCAGCGCAATGAATGTAAGTACAATGGTGACATCCTAACCCTTGAGTTTTTTCTTTTGACACAAGTGTAAGGGTTAGATCTCAATAAAGGAATTAAAGTGACTTAATGAGATTTGAAATAAAGGGATGAGGTGTCGATTCATAAGATCTCATCTGTGTTAAGAAGGATGAAAAAAGGAGAAAAATATCCTCTTCAACTGCCATAATTAAGCTAGAGCTTAGTCCTAAGATTTTCAAAATCTGAAACACATGTGATCATTATTCCAAGAGAAGTCACGTTTTCCTTCAAGCATGATGCATGCATCACTCCAGGCCTATTTATCCCCCAAAAGACTATTCATTTTACCAGTCATTTTCTGAATTATATCAAATTTGGGCAAAGTAGGTAAGTATATGGATTATAGGGAGCTAAACTTGAGAGTATCCCTGAGGGTACAACATTGGGAACACCCAATTTTAGGCCCATATTTGGGTCATCAGATGAACATTGTGTTCAAGCCCCTTTCGAAGCTAGTAATTGATGCTATCAGAGGCATAATAGGTGACGGTATCATGCTCCTAGATGCCCCTCGTCATGTTCTACACACCCAGGTGGTTTCAGTTTTTCTCTCCAACTGGTACGACATGGTGCCAGATTTTGACATTTTCTTCTGAATGACCAATAAAATTCTGAAAAGGGACTTTGTCTCAGTGGAGGAGCTGCAAGAAGCTATCAATGGCTATCAACTGAGGCTATCTACGGCCTGGGTAGGGGGCTTATTCCATTCGGTAGAGTTGGATAATAAAAAGGAAATTGTACACCTCTATGATATACTTAAGCTTTCACTGCAAGGTCGGGATATCGTACATTTAAGAAAAGAAATCATAAAGTTCATGGGTATCCTGCCTAGTGGAATGGTAGAAAACACCTTCTTGCTATTTGATAGGTTCTCTACTGTGCTAGCCTACGTTGACGATGACTCCAATACCACATCTCCAGCAACGTCCACTTCACAAGCACTTTCAACCACATCTTTAAGTGGCAAGGCTTCGGCAAAGAGAAAAGTGAAAGGATAAGTGTTGTTGGTTCTGTTTTAATTTTTTGAATTTTGGGGCCTCTTTCTTCTTGGACTAGTAGTGGGTTTAAAAATAGTTGTCTAATGGTAACCGTGGGGGTTATGGTGCTGGTAGCAGATAATGTAAGGTTCTCAATCCTTTTGTTGATAGTAGATTGGAACCGAGGTTTAGAGTTTTTAGAATCTAGTCTTTTGGGCCTTATTGGCTATGTAATGTCTGTAAATGTTTGTAATGGCAAGGAAGGAAGGTTTTCTTGACTGTTTCTTTCCCTCCTGAGCCTTTGAAATAGGTATTATTATAAAGAATTATAATGGCTCAGCTATTTTTGCCAAAAAAAATATATATTTACAAGTGAGTCTTATGCATGGAAAATATGTTTTAACAGAATTAACATCAGAAGAATGCTATAGAGAACGACTTCAATCTCATGAGAATTAACTATATTAGGTCCCTTTTGGTTGAGAAATTAGAATTTGACTCAAAACTTGATTATCTTAAAATAAGGTTTTGAAATTTTGGTTGTGTATTCGAAAGATAGTTTGGACCATTTGGTTGACCCAGAAGATGACCGAGACAATCAATCTTCTATGTTTGGTTGCCAATTTCAAAATTAGAATTGGAATTGAGAAATTCCTATTTCTATGTTTGGTTGTACAATTTCAAATTGGAATTGGAATTAGATTATCCATTTATGTGTTTGGTTCTACATTTCAAATCAGAATTGGAAATTGACAGAAATGAATTTAAGTTTTTTTTAATTATTGAATATTGTTTAATTTAATGTTTATTTATTTTGTCCATTTTTTATTTATAATTTTTTTATTAATTTATATTTTTATATAGTAAATCATAAAGAGGATTAATTTTTTGAAATTTAAGTTTTTTTTCACTTATATTTTGAATAGTAAACTTAACTTTTTTTATAATTTTATAGATTATCATAAACAAAAAATAACAAGAAATTAATTATTGCATTTCTCGATATCACATCAAAAAAGAAACAAGTATTATAGTTTACATCATAGAAATATGACATTTAATCAGAACAACTACTCGTATAGAACTTATATGTTGTTATTTCCTATTTCATGTTAGGGAAATCTTAGACAGCTAATTAATGCATATATCAATTGAACTAGTTTATTAGCTTTTGTTTGTTTTATACTCTAGGAAAATATTCTTTGGGAAGTACATATTAAGGACTACCAACCTCAGATCAATGATTACACATTCACTATGCAACTCCTGGATGATCACTTGCAGGGGATTCAAACTTTGTAAAATCCTATTAGACTCATAAAGGAAAGGTAATTGGCAGTCATAAAGCCAACTCTTGCTACATTTCTAGCATCCTCCTCGATTTCCCTTAGGGCCCGTTTGGGTACTGGAATACCATATCATGGATATGGTCAATTCAGGAAGATGTTGCATATTCAGGAAGATGCTTATCCTCAAAATGAAATCCGAAATATGGTCTGACCCGTTTGGTTCACCCAGAAGATGAAAGAGAAGATGCATAAGGAATTTCAACTCTTTATTTTTTAATTTCTTTGAATATGGTGTGTATATATACATACATACATGTGCATGTATATACACATGTATATATATGTGTATATATATACACATGTGTATATGTGTATATACACACATGTATA
>MU224254.1:1643175-1660938 GCA_018584345.1 Thuja plicata | reverse complement strand
TTATTCTACCAATAACTGACTAACCTGAATTAGTCTATTCAGTGCATAAGATGATGTCTCTGCTTGCTTTAACTCTGTGGGTACAAAGTTAGTCAAATATTATGTAGTCTTCTCCATGTCAGATAGATGAGCCTCAAGAATTGATAGCTTAGGAGTGATTAAGCTCTTCAAAAAACCAAATCTTTTCATCACTCTCCCTTTCTCAATATCTAAGACATTCAAATTGTCAAGAATCCTTATAACCACTTTGTCCATCTCTATTAAAAATTGTGAGGAGGTCTCACAACTGTCCATCATGTTGTTCAGAGTTGCCCTGTCCTTTGCAATAATATTTTCAATATTTTGAATGTGTCTGATAGGATTCATGTAGTAGCTGAATAGTATCCTTCCATGTGTAACTCAACTTCTTACCTTTGATGTAGCTATTCTTAGAATGCCCAAGTCCCATGAAATAGACTGGAAAACTTCCTTCAACTTCTTCTCTTGATAACTCTTCTCTACCTTCTCTTTAGAAATCTTCACTAAAGACTCATAGTGATTATCAAATTCATCTAGTGCCAAACTTAGATTCTTTACTTCATCCTTTCCTTCAAATACAATAGGTACTGGAAGTAGCTTGTTCACAGTATTGACTACTCTATTGATTACCTTAGTCTTCTTATATCCTTGCTACTAAGATATTTATTTTTCTTTTGTGAATGCGATAAAAGATAGTCTCATCAATTGCCTCATCCATACTATCAGCATCAGTACTTAAGTTTTTATCCTTACTTTCCAACAATAGAGCAGTAGATGTGTCAGGTTCATGTTTTACCTCAACTCTTGCCTCTTCATCTTTTGTTGCATCTGTCTTGTTTCTCTATTCAGTTTCATCTTTCTATTCTTCCTCTTTCTATTATTTATCTTCATCTGCCACTATGTTGTCAATATTTTCTCCAAATGGGTCCTTCTCATCAAGTGAAGTGTCAATGGTCACAGGCACACCATAAACATAGAAATTTGGTTGCATGAGACATCTTCGCTCTTCTCAAAACTTACCTCAGCTGGCTTAGAACATTCACTGATTCTTATAGGTGTAGGCATAGTATGTTTAGGAGGTGGAGTATTCTAAGTATTATCACTCATAATTATTTGATCTTATGCCTTCCGAGTCTCCTCTAGGACTTCCTCATATTTCTTGCCTATAATTTTTACTAATATTTCTTTGGTTCTCAACAAGGGTTTTAGTGCTCCCAATATTATTTCTCCGTCTTGAGCTGAAATTACTTGAAAAATGTCATCAATATCTTTATTCTTAATAGCCTCATCTTCAATAAGTGCTAGCCATTTTTTAATCTCCACTTTAACATATAGTTCCTTAGGTATACTTCCCTCTATCTCTAGTAGATTCTTCTTGAAAACAAGTAAATGATTTACTACTATTTCTTCAATCTTTAGTTTATCAGATTCCTCATACCTGTCATAGTATTTTTCCACTGAAAATAGCTTCCCTTTCCCAATAGATCTCTTCTACAACATTTTCAAATCAGGCATCCATACATGTTTTCCACTTGTGGTCTCTTTTTCAATTTTCTTCCATTCTCATTTTGTCCTCTCTTCCTTAGGAGTTGAATCCAATTTAGTGAATCTTGTGTTTCCCCGAGGTAATAGCTTTGTTATCTCTTCCTATGATGCCTTCTATTGTGGTGTAGGGGTGGTTACATTAATTACTATAGAGGGTGGACTAACTACCTACTCAATTTATGGAGGTGGAAGGGTTGCAATAGCAGTACTTGCCAACCCAGAAGATCTCTTTGCTATCTTCTTCCTTACTTCTTTGGTAAAACCTGCCTTAGCTCCATAGTCATCAATAATATTTTCTAATTTTATTTTTCTCATACCTCTTGTTTTATCTTCTCTGACTTTAGTTGATTTTTCTTCATATGTGCCCCATCTCTCTTCAAATGTATCAACTTCAGATGCCAAAACATATTCAATTTGTATAGTTAGAACTTCTGAACTGACTTCATAACCCTTATAGTAACACCATTTCTTCCTAGGTACAACTGCCTCAAACCATACAAAATCATTTTCAACCATGAAACAAATTGTATCCTTGTATTTGTCAACTAACTCTTGAGGAATTTTGAATCTTTCTTTCATTTGCCTCTGAAGAATCTTGATCATTCCAAAAATTTCACCATCAACCCATGTGTTGTTTTGTCTTCGGTAGCTCCTTGATGTCTAAATACTAGTGTGTATCCCTTCTCTCCATGCTCTAGGGTGCATTTCTAGAAACTTGTGCTCAATCTGGGTATACATATGAACTAGGAGTGAGCCAAATATAAAATTCTTATATTTATCCTTCTTAATTAGCTTTACATTATGCAATAATTGTTACAGTGCCATAACTTCTCATAGGTTATGTACTTAGTGTTTTCCTTTCTCATCCCGTAAGCCATTATAATTACTCCTGCAAAAACTGAATTAGGTCTACTTCGTAGTAGAATTTGTATTCAAGTATCACCGCAATCAGTCTGACATCCTGTATTGAAACATCATTTACTGTCATAGCTTTCCTGTCCCATTTAGAATGTGTTACAGTTTCAACTTGTTTCTTTATGTTCTTCTCAACCACAGGGATAAATCCATTGTTGTCTAACCCAATTATCTCATGAATCAATTAACTATATATCTTTACAGTTTATTCTCCTATCCAAATGAACTAATCATGAACTTTGCTAAGTAATATTTTGAACCATTCATCTTCGTTGAACTCATATAGATCAAATATTTTCATAATCCTTAGGTTGTCTATGTGTTTGTATTCATCCTTCATTTTAACATTATAAGTCATGTATTACATTTTAGTAGAAATTTCATCAACACCCAATATGTCATACTTGTAATGAATTTGAAAGCCCTAATATCCTCGACATGCAAGATGTCATGCGGTGTCTGAGAAAATTCTCCTTCAGGGTCATCTTCACAAGACTTAAACAAATGTTTCTTGAATTTGTATTTAGGTCGATCTACAACATCATAAATCAAAGGTGCATCTATAGCTCTTCTGTATGAGTAGATGATGTAAATACCTCAATCGCGCTTAATTCCAAATTCTCACTTTGTTTGATCACACAATATAGCTGTGATTGTCTGATACTTTCTGATCTCTACTTATCTTAGGTTGTTTCTCTTCAAATGGAAAAGAAATAGCTATCTCAGAATTTCTTTATTCATTATTAAGTGTAAAATGTACATTACCCACTATAAAACTTCATAAACTGTCTAATCAATTACAAATCTCATGATCACCGAATATGCATCATCTGATGTTGTGCTCTTAGATATAAGTCCTACATTGTTTGGACATATCACAACTAAGATCGCTAGAGATTTCTCCTCAAAATCAGGGGCTGGATATATTCTAATATCTTCATCTAATGCTCCCCCTAAGGCCATGATCGGCCATTAGGGTCAATGTGTTCACATCAGGCAAAGATCCAGTAGCATCTACTGTCTCTCCTGAACCAATATCTCACTTGACTCTTTGATTTTCCATATCTTACCACTGATGTTATCTTCTTCTTTCTTGAAACAATTGTCAAAATCACTCTTGTATTATGAAAAACTCTTGCTAGTAACACTGTCATTCTTTTTTATATCCATAGGAGATGGTACTCTTCTATTATTTACTCCATTATATCTGCAAAACTTTTCTATATGACCTGGATTATTACATTTGTAGCATATAGGAGGTCGTATGTTATGATTAACTTGCAACTTAAAATTTCTTTCAATGTGTCCAAGGTTATTACATTTGTAGCATGTGATCTTAGCTGCTAATTTTTCACTGGTGTTATCTTGTCTATATCTAGTTTGATCAAGTTTCCCGCATTTTGATTTCTTGTGCTCCTATATATATTGAAATTAAAACAATATCCAGAAAAAGATTTGAAATGCGTATTACCTCTGCAATCTCTCTTCATGTGTCCAAACTTGTTACATCCAAAACATCTACCTCTAAAAGGTCTGCTTCTTCAAGAATAGGTCTCTTGTCATCAGTCTTTCCATCAGGTTTTTCTTCTTGAAGCTTAGAACATTGAGCTCCATTGAAGTCAATAAAAGTCATATCACCTTTAGGATTCTGTCTATCTCTTTGTTCATCGATCAATTCATAACTCATGTGAAGTTTGTCAATGTGTTTCCTTGTCTCAACAAGTTCACCTTTTATGATATGATTATATTTGTCCAATTCTAGATACTTCTTCTTGTAAATGTCATGGTCAATCTTCATTTGTCCCATCAAAATATTAGCATTATTCAAAGCTTCTTCAGTCTTGTTCTTAGCATCCTTTTCTTGTTGAATCTCTTTAGCCATTGCTTCATTATTAATCTTCACAGTATCATTCTCTTGTTCAAGTTGCTTTATTTGATTTGAATTATAATTGTTAGAATATTTTTTTATCTGAACCATAAGATCATTTCTCTAATTTCTGGAAAGTTCAAACTAATCTTTCAATTTCTTAATGAATCCTTTAGCTCTTCTTACACCAAATCTCAAGTCACCATTTTCTACTTTTTCTCTATCAAGGTCTTCAAGTGCTGCTTCAAAGTTCTCTTCCAAACTTACTAAATCCATCTTGATCTCCCTTAAGTTGTTAGACTTTTTCTTCAAGGGCCAATATCTCTAATACCGATTGTTAGGATTGAGCAATATTGAGACGGGGGGTGAATCAGTATTACAACACTCTAAATAAATTTAAACCAATTCCAAATAAACCATAAGCTTGCTGAAATGAAAAGAACACAAACAAATAACACAAATCTCATAACAACATTATTTGTTATTGAGGAAACCCTACCCAAGGGAAAACCCTAGTGGGGATGGTACCTAGAATAATGTAGTAAAGTATAATGTCCCTGTTAGGAAACCTAGCCCTGTTAGGACCTGGATATTACATAGTACATTTCCTTGTTAAAGGAATAACAAACCTGTTAAAGGTATACAACACCTTGTTAGGGGTCAACTGAGCTTACAACTATTACAACAAAAACTTTAGCTACAAAGTGTTCTCAGTAATGAAAAAAACAAGCATCTTCAATGCTTAGATAGTTCCAGTCATAGCTCTTTAATGATCTATATCAACCTTTACTCTCACATCTACCATTCACATACATACATATCCTTTCATGTATATATATCTTCATCGATTTGGCTCTTTTAATTATTAAGTTGGCACTCTTACATAACCAAAATATAAGTTATCCAAAATCATAATCCAACTTAGCTTGCCATGATTACACGACATACTCCTTAAATCATCGCTACTTGTTCAACTACTTTGTTACGTTGTTATGTTATTTGTGCATGTATTCAAATCTCTCTAACTCACTGTAATCATCTCCAACAATAAATCAATCTCAGGTGGAGGTCATACATACTCCATAGGATCTTCCTATAATCTCGCTAGTCATAAAATATTGTACTCTATCTTTTTTATCAAAAACAATATTGTTATACTCTATATTTCTGCTTCTGTAAGTTTAGTTATTTTGAATACTATTTCTCCAAAACAAAACTTCATTCCAAGTGATCAATATATTAGATGTGTTTCCATAAATGACAACCCATAAGTGTCTCATAACATACCAAAAAATATCACTTGCCAACGATAATAAAAAGAGAGATGTACAGTTTGATGTTGATGATTTGGTATGAGCAAATCTGGAGAAAGAGAGGTTACCCAAGTTGAAACATAGTAAACTAATGATGAGGAAAGTAGGACCATGAAAAATCCTTAAGAAATTTGGAAATAATTCTTATGAACTACAACTACCTTCAAACACTGGTATATCTCTAATTTTTAATGTGTTAGACTTAACATTTTTTATAGGTGATGTACATGTAGGTGATTCATTGTAGGTAACTGATCAAGGAGAAATTATGAAGGAATTTCCACTCCAAGAACCAGCAAAGCTTGAGAAGTTCATAGGTACCAAAGTTGTGAAGAAAAAAATGAACAAATTCTACAATGAGTACATTTTTATATAGAGGGAACTCCCTGACTCAGATGCATTATGGATGGATGAAGATCAGATAAAGAAACATGGCACAACCTTGTGGGAACTCATCTCAAGTAGACTTTATATTCAATCACCTAGGAAGTATGGGGAAGGAGCACGTCTAGAGACAACACTCATGGAATGACATGAGTCTAATGAAATCTAAGTATGAGTCAGTAAGGGTGTGTAATAAGGACTCAATTTTTTAATTCCATTGACATGAGAAATACACATAAATCTTCATGATTAAACTAGTCAAAAGAGGTCCATGTTAGGGTAGATTTGATTTTGTTAAATCTTTAGGGTGTTTTGGAGTCCAAATGAATGAGTTATTCAAGATCACAAAAGGCATAGATGCATTTTGAACACAAATGTAAAATTTGTACTATCCGCATAACTTACCACGATGAAGACATCAGGAATTTGTATGACTCAAAATGTGCCACCCCGATGGAACATTCCCTTGGAATGGTCTCTGTATGTTACTCCAATGAAGTGACTGGGGATTGGTATGACTGAAAATGAGCTACCCCAATGGAACATGCTATCCTGATTATCAGTGTATGTTACTCTGATGAAGTGACTGGGGATCGACAAGTCTAAAATTGAGCTACCCCAATGGAATAGTCTATCCCTATTATCGATGTGTGTTACTCTAGTGAAGTGGTCAGAGATTGGTATGACATGAAATGTGTTATCCCAATAGCCCATGAAGCCAACGAGAGTTAGTGTAATTTGAATTTTGTTTGGTCGATGAACTCGTGCTCAAAATGTCAACACAAAGTAGATGATAATTAGAAAAAAATAGTGAGAGAGGGAATAGGGGAGCCAAACTAAAAGGTCCTATATGGTGAAAAAAGCACAAACTAACTCAAAAGATTAGTACAACAAAAAAAACTTAGAAGAAGCCAAAAACTAATAAAAATATAACCTAGGGTAGCACATACACAAGGTGGTCATACAAACTCAAAAATAGAGATTATAAAAATAGACCTTGATATTAAGTAAGAAACTAAGAAGAAATAGTGAGATATTTTTAAAGAGGTAAATAATCGCAACTTTTCAAAAATAAACAAAGAATCTCCTTCAATAAGAATTTATTTAATCTTAAGATTCATAGCCATCTTGAGACTAACATTTAAGGTTTCCAACTAGCCTTATTATTTGAGCCATCTCCAAATTTGTTTATTATTTCTATTGGGATAGTTTTATCAGAGTTTCTAGCTACCACACTAGCCTCCTAGGGACTAGGATTACCTTTAGATACTCCATCATAGTTGAGCTTGAACTGACCATGGAAAGGATTTCCAAATAGCTCAAGATAGATTATTTTTATTTGGAGAAGATAAAAATGAACGCTAATTTGGTGGTAGTTTGAGCATATTCTATTTCTCTAGAAGATTTTAATACCACAAATAAAATCCATTTAATTTTTTTAATATTTTTCATTATCTGGCTGACAGTAGTTTCAGAAATTGACCTCTCGATAAAGAGTAGCACATGATCCAATGATGAAGACTTTTTTTTTGAAAATAAATCTATTTCTTTCCATCCATATATTCTAAACTAGGAGAGAAGGGTCCACCTTTTGGATACATGCAAATAATGAAGACTTATAAAGAGAAGGTCAACTCTAGAAATGAGAGTAGAGTTTTTTAGAGGGGATAAAATTAAATAAGATGACATCAAACCCATTTCTAACAATTTTGAGAAAATATACAATTTAGCAGGAGATGGTCTACTGAATCCATGTATCCATACATAACACAAATGAATCCATTAGTTATTCCTACTTAATCTAGTCTCATGGCATTAGAATCCCACCTTGAAGTCTTAGCCAAGTGAAAAATCCAAATTTTTGTAAGATGATATAATTCCAACAAAGATACATTAGCATATCTAAGACTTTAGGGGCATCAAAGATGTTATTCTAGCATTCTTTAACAAAATAATTTCCTGACTTTGATCTTGTCCAAATAATCACATCTTCTTAATTTAAGAGGATGACTATTCACTTTTGTATTTTTTGTGTGTATGCTTCCTTTAAATCACTAGAATCTGGAAAAAAAATTTATAGATTTCCATTTGACAATGTGAGAAGCACTTCTCCAATAAGAACTAATTTTTTTTACTTTCAAGCCCCACAATATTTTCAATAAAACTACTAAACTTGACCAACTATGGATTTTATTTGGTGGCTTATGGCCAGTCCATGAGTCATCCCAAAAATTAGCTTTAGAAACATTATGGATAAGTTATAATAGATGTGTACTAATAATATTTTAGGAGGAAATAAAGTTCCAGATTTTGGATTCTTTAGGAATTGATGTTTTTGTAAATATCATCATCGCTGTATAATTATTTAGACACTTTATTAGAAAGCATAAAAAATAGATTCTCCTCATAATATAAACTTTAACTCTAACGCATATCAACAACTTCCAAAGTAACCTCTGTGAGAAAAGGTTTAAACCAATGCAACACAAGATAAATTCAAGTATATAAAGGTGGTGTAAAAGAATAAAGTAGCAACTTGATCCACCCTAAAAAAATCATCTCATAAACTATCCAATACCTTTATACCTTAAACCATACAAAAAGTGAAGTGGACAATCAAATTAGAAAATCCAAACGAATAGCTAATTAAAGAATTCATTTAGAAGGTTAAACAAGAAAATTATAATATAAGAAATTCCATTATTACGAAAGAACAAATAAATACTTTATATACAATTCTACCATATAACGTTGGGATGAAAAATATAACTTTAATCTTTAATTAAATATATCTTTTATGTTTAATGTCATTGACCTTTTTGAACATTTAATTCAAAATAATAATAATAAAAATTGACATAATTAAACTAATATGTTTACAATAGATAAACATGTGAAAGTAGTTGAAAACAGATAAAAGAAAACCCCTTGCTAATCAGAGAAATGGTAAACATAGAGAACATGAAGCTTATGTTAAAAATTTGGAAGTCTCTATTTGGGACACTAGCATGATGCAAAAAAAAATTAAGTACATGGCGCAATACAAAAAAATCTCTAATTCCGCAACACAATATAAATAATTAAGAAACAACAAAGTGGTTGGAATTCCAAGGATAATTCTATCAAAAATTATTAGTTCTATTAGTTCCTGCCATAGGATTTTTTAGTTCCTCCGATAGGCTTTTGGAACTATAGACATAAACTAGTTTTTAACAAGTGATTAAACTATGTGATTTAGCCAATCATTTTCTTTTTCAATTTTGTTAATAATATCATATATTGATAGTTAGTAAGTAAAATGCAAATTTTTTAACATAGCAAATTCTTTAAATTAGTTTTCTCAAATTTGATTGGGCTAAACATTTTTAGCTATATGAGCCTGAGCCCTTTTTGGGGGAAAAATGCCTTTATAAATGAGTTTAATATCATGTTTAGCTTATTACTAGAATATTTTTCTTTTAATTTTATTTTGTATTGTATTATACTACCTTTTTACCATACTTTTGTGACAATGTTCAAAACTAATTATCAGTTTTAGTAGTATAAAAGTTTTTAAAATAAAAAATAAATATAATTGCAAAGATTTGAAAATAAAATATACATTTTTTAATTGTATTTATTTAAAAAAAAAATTAATTGTATTTAGATTTATTGAAATATTTTTATATATTTGATTAATTTTTTAGATTTTTTTTTTATAATAAAAATGGCATTGTCATTATACTTTTTATTTATACAAGTGCTTTGGAAAATCTCTAAATGGAAAGAAGTAGGAAGAAACCCCCTTCACAAGGGTGAAGAAACAAATGTACAAGAAGCTTATCCAAGAGGTCAGCCAAGATAAACTAAAAACTAACACCTAAGCAACTATAAACCGACACAGACCCCCAGATACATACTATGCCGAAGGATGGCCGGGTATACAATCTATACACTCAAGGCCATATAGAGCATCTTGAAAAATTCCTAAATGATACCCAAAATTATGTCCCAAAGAAAAGCCGAGAAACTCGTCTGCCTAACCTTTCTCCTACAGTGGCCTGGGCATCTGCCAAAGTATTGTTGTCCACCGCAAGAGCTCTCTAAAACATACCCTGGTGATGAAGAACCTGCACTACATCATAAAATGAAACTCACTGCAAAGGCCCAATCCCTCTTCTGTGCAGCAAGTCATGAAGATAACTCCCTTGAGAATCTTGCCAAGTTATTACCGGAACAAAGAGTATACACTAGCAGATTATATTCCCTTTCAAAAGAACCGTGACGTAGTAAAACTCCCAAATTTTCTAGGTAGTTGACAAGCCCATTTGCCTCTCTATAGCAGTGTGATATATTGCATTCCTCAAATAATGTAATGAACTTTCACACTTCACTTAGATCATAGTTAATCTCCTAGTTCACAGACTTATCCAAGGATACTGCCGAGATAACCAGCTGGGAATCACCTTCAAATGATTCTTCTTTATACCCAAATGGATTTCCCCTAATACCCTATAATAAATCCCTGACTTCTGATAAATTATTAGACCCACGAGGAATTCTGACACCTTCCGCTCAGATAACATGGCCTTGTGAATCACGTAGAACCCACCCAGCTCCTAAGACCCTTGGATTCCGTTTAGAAGCACCGTCAAAATTTAAATTCACAAAGGAATTATATGGAGGCTCCCATTTCACATCTTTCCTAATGTCCTGTTTATATTTCTTACCAATTAGAACTCCCTTGATAGGGATTTGAGTCGAAGACCAATTATTCAAAATCTGGGAGTTCTAAGAAGAGAAAGTTGATGATAGAGACTTTGAACTGCTAACATGGGCATTTACAATTTTTTATATTGACTTCTCTGCCAACACAATGACTTGGTTAACAATGCAATATTCCTTCTTGAAGATCCCCTTTTTCTTTTCCCACCATAAGCACCAGGTGATTGCAGCTGGAACAACCCTCCAATTTTTTGTGAAAAAAGAGTCTATGTAAAGCAAAAGCCATTGGTGGAGAAATTGATGGAGATAAAAATGTAAAGGACCCTGTCATCCCAGTTTGTAGAGAGCCCAGGACCATAATTCATAAGAAAAGTCACAATTCACGAGAAAGTGGTTTGCGTCTACAAGAGTGTTCCCACAAAGGACACAAAGGAATCTATCTAATATTCCCAATCGAAGAAGTTGATCACTCAATAATAATCTTTTATGAAGTGCTACCCAAATGAATGAACCTTCTTTAGGTAGAACTGCACTATGCCAGCAGAACCAGAACAAAGCATTATCCAATTGGTTGTCTTTAGTAGATAAAGATAAATAACCTTCCTGAATCGTATATCTTCCACAAGTTTCTTTAACCCAGATAAGATTATCATCAACCTCTGTGTAGACAAGAGGCCTCTATGCAAGTAAACTCGAAAGACTATCCTTTTCAGCTTGAGGGAAAGGTAGGTGTGAGAAATCATTCCAAACTATCGTTTGGATTCCCTCAACCACTTAAATCATGAAATAATCCTTGAACCGAACTCCCCAACATTCTTCCAGAACTTGTCTAGCTAAAGAAAGGTTACAAACAGAAGATGGAGGGGGAAGACCATTCCAAGAATCAGTCCAAAACATAGCCTTGTTGCCTGAGTTTATGACCCAAGAAAGATGTGGGAGGATGATTTTCCTGCACTTTACAAGGAAGTGCCAAATGATAGATCCATCAGGAGGGTTCTTAATAGTAAAAATCCTATCTGGATAAGAATTGTCAAGATATTTACCTCAATATTTTTGCCCAAAGGGCTTGTAGATTCTCATAATATTTCCATGATAACTTGGCTCCCAGACTGATGTTCCTCTCAAAAATTTTGTGCAACCCAACACCCCATAGTCTTTAGGGGTGCAGATGGTATCCCATGATATAAGAGGAATCTTAGGCTTATCATCAATATTTTCTTACCAAATCAAAATTTTAATGGACTTTCGAATAGCCTCCAAAAACCCTTTAGGAGATAGCAGAATTGACATCACATAATTAGGAATTGAGCTTATAAATTTTTTTTCCAATAGAATTATACCTACCAATGAGAGCCACATGGCCTTCCAAGAAGCAATTCTATCTCGGATGGCTTTCAGGATGTTATCCCAAAAGGTTGTCTTACCCGCCCCTCAAAAAAAATGAATTCCCAAATACTTGCATGGAAAAAATGCAACAGAAAAACCCAAAAAACCAATGATGGTCTATTGGACCAGCAAGGGAGTGTTGAAAAATATTTTTTTTTATTTTACCTCACTAAGCTTTTGGCTTGATGCTGAGCAATAGTCATCTAGAGTATGTTTAATGGCATATGCATCAACCTTTTTTTCCCTTCCAAACAAAAGAGAATCATCAACAAACAAAGTATGTGTAATGATCAGATGTGTACCCCTAATGGAGATGACCTCCCAAATCCCCTATACCTACTTATATGCTATTAATCTACTAAGGCCTTCGGCCATAATAATAAATAAAAAGGGTGAAAGGGAGTCACCCTATCGCACTCCCCGAGTGGAAGAGAAGAAGCCACATGGGGAACCATGATAAGAATGGAAAACTTGGCCCCTTTAATACATGATAAGATCCACTTGACCCACTTCATACTAAAGCCCATCTGAATCAAAACATGTGTCAAAAAAGACCAACTGATCCAGTCATAATCCTTCATCATGTAAAGTTTTAGAATCATGGCTTGCATTCCCTTAGCCTTATTGGAATGAAGAATTTCATATGCAACAAGTGCCCCTTCAACCGTGTCCTTGCCTAGGATGAATCCCCCTTGCTGATCTGATATGACTCTAGGAATGATCAGACCCAATTGAAGAGAAATAGACTTGGTGAAGATCTTATAAATTGTATTGCAAAAAGAGCTTGGTCTATAATCTGAAAAGGAAGTAGGCTGCTCACATTTAGGGATGAGGGTAATAAAAGTATTATTAAACTGTCTGAACATGCAACCGTGTTGTCTAGATTCCTCCATAGCCAATAAAATATCCTCCCCCATGAAATACCAACATTTATGATATAGTAAGCGAGTAAGGCCATCTAGACCAGGTGCCATATCCGAACTCATAGAGAAAACAACCCCTCTAATCTCATCCAAAGTAAAAGGTTGCATAAGAAAATGGTTATCAACATCAAATACAAGATTTAGAATATAGTCAAGTAAACTGTCCAAATGGGGTGGCTGGGGAGCATTGAGAAGAGAATTGAAAAAACACACTACTTCCTCCTAAATATCCTCATTAAGAAAATTACCATGAGCATCATTAATTTGAAAAATAGCATTCTTTTGTCTCCTAATCTTGGTTGAAACATGAAAAAAACTTGTGTTCCTATCCCCCTCCCTAAGCCACAACTCTCGAGATCGTTTCTTCCAATAGGTTTTTTCTCTGAGCAATACTTCCTCTAATTTACGATTAAGCTCCTTCTGAGTTTCATAGACTTTTGCCAAGAGACCATTGAGAATAACATATTGATTCCATTGTTCCAACTGCTCTTGAAGTTTTTCCTTTTCAACAAAAATATTACCAAAAATAGATCCATTCCAAACCTTCATTTTAGCTTTTAGAGAAGAGAGTTTCTTAGATAATTGGAACGTCCTTGATCCATGTACAAAAGGGCTTTCCAACCACCACATTTTCAATAGTTTGATAAAATTGGGGTCCCTAAACCACATTTTTTCCACCATAAAGTAGGATTTTGGCTTGAAATTATTTGACTAGATGTTAACTTCTATAGCCACTGCAAAATGATCCGAGCTTGGAAGAGAAAGAATGGAAGAGACACATGGACCCTGATCAAGTATCCATTTTTAGTTCAACAAGAATCTATCTATTCTAACAGCACAAATTGAGATCCTTTTCTTTTGTTGGACGATGAGATCCTGCCATTATTCAGGACACAAACATATAAGTTATTTCCTTCCAAAAAACACTTAAAATCATCAGTCACCCTCCATGAGGGCTCGACTCCACCTATGTTATCCATACTCCCTAGAGTAGAATTAAAATCACCACCCACTATGATTTTAGAATCAGTAAGATTAAGCAGACATTGAGCGCGATGGCCCCATCATCTCTGTTTGCTCAAAAGGGGAATAAGACCATATATATTCAGTAAATGAAAAGAGAAATAAAAAACTGAGACATGTACCATTATCCAATTCAAAAAGGATCCTAAGAAAAGAAGTTGGCATTTATGAGACTTCCATAAAATTTCCAAACCCTCTGACACGCCAAAGGATGGAGAAGGCACAAAGGACAAATTTTTCCATGAGCTAAATAATTTATCACCATTTTCCTTAGATAACATTGTTTCCTAGAGTAAAATTATGTCTACCCCACTCACCAAGAGTTGATCCTTGATGAGGTGAGCTTTGTTAGAGTTATTATTCTCATTGTAACCTCAGAGATCCCAAAGCTCTCCTTCCTTCTTTACACTGAGTAGAAATAAAAATTGCTGCCTCCTCCTTGCATTTCCTAGGAGCATTTTCAAAAGTAAGAGTCCTCTGAACCCCAGCTGTAACCTCTTATTGAGTCTTAGATCCCTTAGGTTGTCTGCCCCTTGGCTTCATGTTAAACGTGCCCTTCTGAGAAAAAGTAGGGTTGGCCTCTGTGTGTGTGATAGAATATGGGAGGGAAGGGGGGGGAAGAGACATTTTTATCATGATCCAACAAAGACTCTAACCTCAATACCGGTCCAAGCACTATACCCATAATTTCGTCATAATCTGGGACCTCCTCTCTAGAAATTTCATCAAAGTGTTTGTCTACAACCCCTAACACAAGAGAGTCCACAAACCTCTCCATGTACTCTTCTTTGGGGTGACCCCCTTTAAGTAGGTTAAGATTATTTTGGATATCAATACCAAACTGAGAACCTTCCCCTGCTACTTCAGACCTAGCAAATGTGGGAGAAGAAAAATCCTGGATAGGTACTTCTAAGCCTTCTAGCTCTAGAGAATAATCAGGTTCATAGTCGAGGTGACCAGGCTCATGCTGAGGTGGGGAAGCCAAGATGTGTTGATCGTGCAACTGAACCTCTAGAGAAAGATTAACCTTCCTAGAGTCGGGATGACCATTCAGGCCTTGAATAGATTCTTGAGAGGCACCATTGACTAAGGCTTGTTCTTTAAGTCACTGTGAGTGGCTCATCTGAATAATTGGATGACAAGTGATATCCCCTGATGACGATTTCACCAACTAATTGTTAAGATGTGAGGGGAAAGAGAACTCTGAATCATGATCTTGCAGGTCATCTATAATAGACACTTGGTGGGATTTATCAGCGACCCAAATCCTCCATGGATCCCCATCTAGCCTGCCCCGACCAAGAGTAATGGAAGAAGTCGACGAGTTTGTATCATCACTTGAATGTAGTATCTTGGTTTTTACTTGAGCCAACCCCTCGTCAGTAAAAAAATAAGTCCTTGGTGTAGAATCATTAGTACAGAGATCTTCTTTCCTACACAATTCTTATGGAGAAAGAACCGAAGAATATTTCAATGAAACTTGTGACAACACGTCGCGGTTGGAGAAAGAAATCTTGATCTTATCCACCTGTTGCGACACCAAATTCTGAATGTTTTGATAGGATTCTGGGACTGAGTTCGGATGATCCTGAAGAGAAGATTGAAATTGCAAATGAAGATGACCAAGAGAATCCGATCGAAGGCAAACCAGATCAGGAGAATCAAGATGAACCCGTTGATCGAAAACCCCAAATTTTGAGTCAAGCCTCACACATGTATCCCATTCACTTTGAGTCAAGCCTCACACATGTATCCCCATCTTATTGCCCATGATTTCTAAAATATCTGGGTCTTTATACTCCAATGGAAGAGCCGGGAAACAAATCCAGAAAGGAAAAATCAGATTTGGCACAATAAGGGATCAAAATTTGGAAACCAAATTTGAGTACCAATCCTTTTACCTTCCATAAACCAACCCTTATATTTGTGGACTCTGTCTCTGCTCTGTTTATCTTTAAATATAGCAATAAAAAACCCTCTACTCTCTGCAATAATAAAATCCTGAGAAAGCCCTCCCCAATTTGAACAAAAGATCATTGTGAGGAGAATAGTTCCAGATATTACCTATTAAGGCCCTCTGACGTAGATTGTCAATCGATCTCAGTCAAAATTTTCTATAGTAAGAATGCGATTAATCTGTGCAGACGAAGGCTTGGAAAATTTTGCATTGAAGGGACCACCATGACGCTTGCGTTTATCTTGGAGTCTAAGGCTTCCTTGACATGTGCCGTTGGGGTCGGGCCCCTTATTGAATCCAGTGGTGGTTGCACCCAGGTCTAGATTCGTGCGGCTTGGGTCCCCCTCACAGATATCAAAAATTTTTTTGGGTGCAGATTGATTCCTGTTTCAATGACGCTGCCTTGAAGAAAATAGAAAACCTCTAGGTCTTCGAAAGAAACCGTGGTGATATGATGGATTTTTTCTACGCCAAGGAGGAGGAGCTGAATGCTTGAGAAAGGGAAATGATTTGGCCTTGTCAACCCAAAATCCTGCTTCAAAGACCCATTGTGGGTGATGTATCGGAATTCTAGCTTCATCCACCCAATTTCCATTACCAAAAAACCACTGCTGAATGTGATGTTTCTCCAGATTCTTGTCAGCCGAAACCTTTTCCCTTAAATCTTGGATAGGCAAGACTCGATCGAATTTGTCTCCCCATTTTTCTTCTGGTTGGAAAAGACTGAGATCGCCCTTGTCCAAACCCCACCCCTACAACTTTGCTCCAGTTCCTGCTCTCGCCATCCAGAATTATAATTTTTACTTTTTTTATTTTTAAATATTGGAAAATTTTAATTATTTATTAAAATTTTAAATATAAAATTATATATGTATCCATATTTTTTTATTTACTAAAAGATTTTTATATATTTGATCTTTATATTTTCCTATTATTAAATGTTGAAAATTTTCAATAAATTTAATTATTTTATATATATAGATAAAATAAAAATTAATTAATTTAATTCATTTATTAATTTTCTCTTTTTTTATATTGATTATAGAGTTATCAACAAAATTACAGTATGAAGAAGATCCAAGAGTATTTCAGCTCCGGAGACATGCCTCACACGGAGAGAAAGACAAAAAAACCAAGTATGCTAGTCAAATAACATAAGGAGCCTGTACTACATAAGAGCTATATAAATACAAGAGGTTTAATGAAGCAGATCATCAAACTGTTCCACCCATGCGGTCCATCCAAGTGGTCCTTCCATCCAAGCAATGTTTTTGTTGGCTTGGATTTGAGCAATCATTTTTATCTGATCATCGGTCGCATTCTTGTTCTTGGTGATTTCCTTGTGTAATTTTTTCACCGTTTTGTTGAATAGAGCCATATTGTTCATGTGATTACGATAATCGTATCCGTCTTTCATTTTAAACACGAACATAGTGGAATGTCCCATTTTGAGGAATCTGATAAGCTTCTCCCTCTCGATCATCATCGTGATACAAACCTGCGAGGAAATTTTCATAAGAGTGAGTTTTAAGAACAACTCAGTAAGAGATTTATGTACACCTTGATACCTTTCCTCATTCCTGCACTTCCATAGTTGCCACAAAATGTTAGAGGAAATAATGAACCATAAAATATTAGAATCATTTTTAAGACCATGAATATACCCAGTCGTAATTTCAAAAATATCAATGAACTTGGGATAAGTTATTCCACATAAAGCCCAAACCT
>MU224254.1:1629247-1642281 GCA_018584345.1 Thuja plicata | reverse complement strand
TCTTATCAGTGCTGCACCAATCCCATTTAACCGCATGTAACTTTTTGTTGCCTTTACCGTCCGACCAAAGGAAGCTCCTTATGGCCTTCTGGATTTCCAATATTTGGTAGTTGTTAAACATCCATGCTGAGGCGTAGTATATGTTATATGAAGATAATGTTTTTTGATAGACCTGAAGTCTACCAGCAAGCGACAAGGATCAGTTGTACAAACTATTAAGTTTTTTAGTGATCTTAGATTTAACCCAGAGCCACATATCCCTAAGAGAAGGATCAACAACGAAGGGGATACCCAGGTATCTGAATATATTGGTAGGGCCACCCCACTGGAATCCATGATTCAAAAACCACCCTGGAGACTGCTCATCCCATCCAAGACAGATACATTTAGATTGTGACAGCCTAGCACCCGAGATCGAGTAGAAAAGATCAAGTTTTTTAGTAAGATAACTAAAGTTAATTTCTTCCATCTTAACAAATAAACTAGTATCATCAGCGAATTGGAAAATGGTCAAATCTTCACTGTTAGGTAAGGTGATGCCTTTGACAGTCGAGGATATAGTATTATCAATAAGGATGAAAGATAAATCTTCAGAAGCAATTACAAAAAGAGCAGGGGCTAGCGGACAGCCCTGTCTAATAGACCGGGTCAGGGGAAAAGGGTCAGAGAGAGAACCATTAATATCAACTTGGGCCATAGCATCTTTAAGCAAGATCTTGGTATAATTGCAGAAGAGGTCAGGGAAGCCAAATTCCTTGAGCATTAGATCAATAGAACTCCATTAAATTCTATCATATGCTTTCTCAAAATCCAAGAGAAAAATAGCAGCGTTCTGATTGGAAGACTTAGCCCAGTTCATTGCTTCCCAGCTGGTTATGAGATTTTCTAGGATGTATCTAACTTTTATAAATCCGGTCTTTGTAGAGCCAACAAACTTAGGCAGGATGCTTTCCATTCTGCGAGCCAGTATTTTGGCAAGTATTTTATATGAGACATTCAATAGAGTGATTGGTCTCCAGTTTTTTATAATAGTTTTATCACCCTCTTTAGGGATTAACTTAATGATACCTCTATTGATCATATTTCCCAGAGAACCTTTTTCATAGGCCTCATTATAAAGGTCAAGGAGATCTGAGCTTATCCAACCAACATTAGCTTGATAAAACTCAGCCGAAATCCCATCAGGACCAGGAGTTTTATCTTTTTTAAGTGAAGTAATAGCATTAACAATCTCCTGTTTAGTAATACTCTCCCCCAGAGTGACCGAATTGGTTTGAGTTATCTTTTTAGGGATAATGGATCTAATCTTGTTCCTGAGTGCAGAGGAATCCCTGTTATCCTCAGAGGTAAATAGATTACAGTAGTAGTTGGCGAAGGCTTTCTTGATCTCATTAGGGTCTATTATCTCCCTATTATCAACAAAAATGCTAGAGATAGCTTCGTTAGCATGTTTTTGCTTTAGGTAGTTAAAAAATAAATTTGAACCTTTGTCTCCATGTTGTAACCAGTGTGCCCTGCATCTAATCTTGGCACCATTGACGAGTTTTTGTTGATGCTTACGAAGGTTGTCTCTAGCAACAGACACAATGGGGACCAAACTATGATTGGACGGGTTGTTCTGCATAAGAGTTTCAGCAGACTTAAGCTTATCAGTAAGAGTTTTCTCTAGAAATCTAAAATTCTTGGCCTTCTTTTTACTGAGAGTTTGGAGTAAATCTTGCCAAGCAAGTAAATTTTTTTGCCATCTTTCACAGCAAGAGAGGGAGGGGTATCCATTCTTATTGAAAGAACTGATAAGTTGAATAGCAACCAGGATGTCATCATCTTCCAGAAGGGAGGTGTTGAGGATATATCTGGAACTTCCAGACAGAGGAGATTGAGGAGCACATGTAAGCTTAATACAGGCTGAGATGGGATGATGGTCAGAGAGGGTCGTAGGATGAATCGTAACAACGTTGCCAAACTTATCAGGGATGAAGGAAAAGCCATTCGAGTGAGCGTAGAATCTATCAAGCCTGGCATATATACGGGAAGAGCTCTGCTGAAAATTACACTAGGTGTATCTTAGATTAGGAATGAAATTGTCATTGCTCTTCAGAGGATCAAAAAGTCTTTTAGACTGGATCATATTATTCCAAGGTTCAACCTCCGCAGGTTTCCAGTTAAAGGGTCTGCCACCAGATTTATCTTTTTGAGCCTCAATCATGTTGAAGTCACCCCCCAAGATCCAGGGGATGTCCGGGAGGGAGGTTACCCATACCCACAGGTCAGCCCTCTCCAAAGGATCATTAGGAGCATAAACAGGGTAGATTCCAAAGGACAAATCATTAATGCAGAATGAGGCCCAAACAACGCTATTACATGGAGATCTTCCTTTGTCCATGATGTGCTTGGACCATTTGGGTTAATAAGCAGCGCAGTACCTCCCCTTCCTTTAGAATGAGCAGAGCAAATTTTAATGGCATCTTTCCAGATGAAGTCAAGACTAATATCTAACATAAAATCAATGGGTTTAAGTTCTTGTAGCATAATAAAATCTTTGTTATTAACAGTGTCTAAAAAATGCTTAGCAATGTATTTTCTGTCTAGGGATTCAAGACCCCTTACATTCCATGAAATACAATTCATTCTGACCTATTACCAGTGGGGACGCATATAAGGTCCATGGACCCACCTGCACTGTTGGTTATGTTCTGTTGAGAAGCTTCTTCAATCCTGAGCCCACCATAACCTTTATTTTTTGACCCAGGAGGTCTGCCCCGTTTTTTAGATCTGGGGAAATCTTTTTTCCATTCTAAGTCATCAGCTTCCGCATCAGAAGTCTTAGAGTAGACATTTCCACTGCTAGGTCTAACTGACGGAGCAGATTGAATTTGGTCTTTTGTGGGCTCAAATGGGATAGAGATCTTGTTACCCTTATTCGCAGGAAGTATTTCCAAATAGTATCCCTCATCAATTTCCTTGAAGGTCTTAGTTTCAACCGAGGTGGGAGTGGTATCTACAGAGGTAAGAGTAGCAGAGGGTATTGGAGTCACAGGTGGTATATTGGATTTGTTAGCTTTATCAACTTCAGCTTCTGAGTTATCGACTTTCCTTCTTCTTTTTTTATCAGATTTCCTTTTAACAACCTGGAATCCATCTGCCATATTAACATCTAGAGAGGGTTCGATCACATTAGTAGGGGCTTTTTTATTAATGTGTGTTATAGGTGGGGAAGAAAGCACTAGAGACGCCAGAGAGGTATTATCAGAAGGAGCAGAGTTTTTCTTTTTTGAGATATCAACAGAATTTGGGGTAGGGTTAACATCATTTTTCCTTTTGATAATGGAGCATTCACGACGAAGGTGCCCTTCTTTTTTGCACAGAAAACAAGCATTCAGACCCCCCAAAATTTCCAGAGGACATGAGATGATTTCCCCAGGAATGTTGATCTCAAGAGCCAGAGGGATTTCAATGCCCGGTCTAAGCGAAACTAAAGCTCTAGCATCCATGTGAGGAACCAGTCGAGTAGTGTCATCAAACCTAATGACCTTACTGAGTGGTTCCATAAGCTGAGTAATAAAGCGCCGGAGAAATGGGGGCAAGTTTTTAATAATGATCCATCTAGGGGTCTATAGAGTAAGGACCTCTTCATGAATAGCCTCCGGAGTCCATGCTAAAGCTCGAAAGGAAGTGTTGCCTACATTCCAATATTGTCTTTTAAGGACATCCTTCTGAGCTTCAGTAGTTTTAAAGAAAATAACAAACAGACCCTTCTGTAACTGCCTACAGAAACAAATGGTATGCCCTAGCTTGAGATTCCAATAATTATAAAACCAATCGTCAAGAAATTTTCTTGCAGAGCACCTTTCAACATCAACAACAGCAAAGAAAATGGCAAAGTTTTTTAATCTACATTTTTCCTTCTCTATTTCACCAAGCATTTCAGGGTTAGGGGAGATGGAAAAAGGCATCAAGGCGTCCACAGAGCTCTTACCTGGCTCGGCCTCTTCATGGCGATGAGAAACACTAAATCTAGCGGAAGCAGAGACTGTGGAGGAATTAGCCACCGCCTCTGAGAATGTTTTTGCCAAAGGAGATGCATTGTGATTACCACTTTTGTGGTTATGAAGTTTAATCGCAGAGGATGTTTCAGGTTCATTAATGGGAGTTAATGCAGAAGCTATGGCTTCTGCAGAGGGAGTAAATGGCGGGGCACACATCACAAAACAAAACCAAAAGAAAAATAGAACGCACACACCTGGGACATCGGGGGATGTGACTTCGCCTGGGAGGTCGCCACATCGTCACTTTTTCAGTCATATCGCATTCGAAATTGCAGCGCGAAAACGCAGATCCCGTCGTGGAAAAGATTTCATAGTAAATTTTTTAGAATATATAATAGTTATATATTATAAATAATTGAAATTTTTAATGAAAAATGAAATAGAATATATTTTAACATATAAGAAATACAATCTCTATTTAAGATGGGTATGCCATAAATAGTTTAATCATTAGGGGAGAAAGTATTGACTAATAAAACCATAACTACCGATTACTCTTATGTTCAATAAATACTGATTACTCTTCCGCTGCCTTTTGCGTAATCTTCCTACACATACTACACACCAAATAATTCAATACACCCTTGCTTGATGAGAGCTCACGCACCAACATAGGTATATAAGTCTTTTCTTATCTTTTTCTTTCTGTGCATTTGAGCATATTTTCACATGCACAGTCGGGGCTGGAAAAATGATGAAGAGATTCGTCGGATCAAACCTTGCAAAGAAAGAAATCTACAACTACAACTATTTTCTCTAATTTCTATTTGGATTACAAACAAGGAAGTCTTGTTTTCTTTAACCCAGACTCATAATTTTCTCAAATAGTGATAATGCTAGTGACTACTCATCTTATCCGATTAGTTGTGTCATAGCATACATTTTATTTGCAGGTTTGTAATACTAAGGGCACAATGCTTAATGAGTTCAAGCCAAGCGTTTTCTACCAGGTTTGAGCTTGTAACCTTCAACCAATCTATACATCAGAGAGAGAAACGCGTTTGTATAAAGAAAACAATCTGTTAAATTTGCTCTTTTTCCAAGGTCATGTTTATCATATTCTAACATATTTCTGTTGAGCTGTATTTTGAGAACCTTTCAAGAACTTGTACACTATATGAGAAAATTAAATGTATTTTGAAAAATCTATTAATGATTCTTGTTAAACTTTTGTATTTTGAGATTTCATTTCATCTGTGGAATCTCTAGGTGTTCAATGATATGCGTAGAGATTTGGGACATAAAGTATCTATAATAAGATTTGAACTGAGACTAAACTTAAAATAAATATGGAGAAAATAAAAATAGAACCGATGCTCCTATTATATAAACTTAGAAACTAGTAACAGATTTATATATGTTTATCTAAAAAATAGAGTAGAAGAGTCTTGCTAACAAACTGTCTTATTTTCCTCCTCTGAGTCCACTGAATAATTTACAAGCTCAGCTTTCTTTGGCCTCAAAAACGAGGAGGAGGCTTCCACATTCCTAGCCATAGACTCCACATTTTTATTTATTTTCGCAATCTTATCAGCCTTACCCAAACCAGGGATGACATTCTTCCTTTTTTCTTTAGGGTTTTAAGCCATGCTAATAGGGACACTATTCTCCTCGCATACTGGTAAGAAGTCTAAAACTATGGCTGAGGAAATCAAAATGTCATCTTCTGGGGAGACCTTGAATGTGAATTCTGAGGATTTGGAGGATGATGTTGGTTAGGAAAAAGCTACTATGTCAAACCATAAGAATGATGATATGGAAAAAGATTACAAAGAAATGGAGAATGATCCTGGTTATAATAATCAAGGCAAAATGATCCTGGTTAGAATAATCAAGGAAAAATTGTTATTGACCTTGATGGGAACAATAAGCTTGATAGGGAGAAGGAGATTGAGATAGAGGGAGAAAAGATGCATAACACTTTGGATGATACTCAGGGTATTGACAGATAATACGGTTAAGGAGCAAGGTTATATTAAGGAGAATATTCTGTCTCAGTCTATGGACATTAAGGAAAATGAAGATTTCAAGGAAGAAATGCCCTGTTCTGAGGACATGCTGAAAGGGACGAATTATGATATCCTTTACGTGGCTAAAGATTTTGCGAAAGTAGTGGAAAGGAAGAAAGAGAATAGCTTGGAAACTGATGAGAATGAGTCATCTTTGGCTATGAGGGATTTGTCTGGTAAGGAGGATTATACTATTAGGTTTTAATACAGGCTAAAGCCAAAGCCCTTTATTCCTTCAAGAAAGACAATTGGTGCTCCTGTCATGCTACTAAATAGAATTGAATGTATGCAGAAATCGCTGGAGAATATGCTAGAGCATTCCAAGGAGGCAATGAAAGCTTCCACTAACAACCTCATAATCCTAGTCAACATGCTGGAGAAACCTGATAATAGTCACCCTCCTTCTACCAAGGGGAAAGGTCAGGGTTAAGAATGAGAGCTAAGATAAATCAGACATCTTTCTAGCAAGAACATTCTGGAACTAAAAGCCAATGTGGCCAAGACAACCGAGCTAGATGCAAATATGGATGAAACCCTCCGGGGTCTTAAAGGATGGAAGTGGTTTTTTTCTTTCTGTTTCTTTTTTTTTTTTCTTTTTGGTTAGGGTTGTTCAGTTGTTGATGGGTGCCTTCGTTCCCCTCTTGTTTTTCTTTTGCAACTGTCTTATTTTTACTCGTTGATCTACAATATACCAATTAATAACAACATTTACCTCATCAATTAATAAAAATATTTAATATAACCATACAGGTGGACATTCAAGAAATAATTTTACACTAAAAATATTTTTATTATTTAAATAAATAATTTTCATAATGTAAATTTTAGTTTATTTAAAAAAATCATGTTTAAAAATTATATGAAATATTAAATAATAAATATTGGAAATTGCGGATGCGAATTCAGGCTTCATTGTGGTGACGTGGAGGAGTTTTTTCTCCTCCACGTGGTTTTCTTTCTCTGTCTTTCTCCTTGTTTCCTGTGCTTTTGCCAGCTATTTTCTTTCTTTTCGTAGGTTGTTTTATTGTTTCTGTCCGACTGTGTGTGTTTTTCTCTCGACTCTTAATGGAGCCTGAACCGGTCACTTCAACCTTTATTTCCTCTGGCATTTCCCCTGACATTTTGATGGCACTTGAGATGATCATTTCTCCTATTATTACCCCTGGATCTAATGCCCTAGCTCATTCTCCACCTAAGAAAACTTTTGTGGAGATGGTTGCATTTGCCAGTAATGGCATCTGCCCTACTGCTCGATTTGTTACAGCTTCTAGAGGTGAGACACCAGTCGAAGAAGGTAAGAGCCCTATCAGTGCCTCGACTGATTCTTTCATTTCCCCAAACGATGAGATGTTGCTTGAAATTGCTTTGGAAAAAACTAGGTTATGCAATAAAACTATTTTCTTTGCTTGTGTTGTTGTGGAAAAATGTCCACCACGAAAATTCCTTGATGATTGGTTTCATAGCCTGTGGAACCTAAAACTTGGCCTGAAGATTTCTTTTTGTAGGAAAATCCAACGTGGGCTTTACATTATTTTCTTTAGTAATCACGAATCTCAACTTGAAGCTCTTAAACACCATTATTGGACGGTAGGAAAAACTTCCTTCCGTGCCCTAGCCTAGTCTCAGGAGGTGGTTAACAAAGAAGTTCTTGCCCTCTCTTGCCCTAAGTGGGTCATTCTAAAATATGTTCCTCCATTTCTGCGGAAATTTTTACCTCAACTTCTCGAAGAATATGGGAAAATAATTTGGATTGATGAAACCTCCCGTCTGGTCCCTAATCTTGATGCTAGAATTCTCATTTCTATCAAACTTGGAGTTGATATCCCTTCGAACCTAAAGCTTAACATTAGTCGGGAAATTTTTGTTTTCCCTGTGGAAATTCTGGGTGGATTAAATGCTTGTTCTCTCTGTAAAAGAGAAGGGAATCTCAGGAAGGATTTCCCCATTATTGCTAACCGTCAAAAAACCAAATCAACTAACATAACAGGAAACCCCAACCCTAATCCTGGTCTAGATTCCTTGAATAATACAAACAACCCTAAGACATCTACTTCTAATGATAACCCTAAATCATCACCAGAGCTAATTGCCCCTAATAATAAGAACCCTACTTCCTCTAGCTCGGTCTCTGGCTCAAAGATGGGGAACAATATTCCTCCTATTGCCTCTAGCTCAAAGCGCGAGTATAATAATGCCTCTAAGGTCCCTCAAAATGCCTCTGAATAACTAACCTTTCCTAAGCCACCCTTCCCTAATGACTTCCAAACCGTTTCTAACAAGAAGTGTAGACGGAAAAACACTCAGCAACTTGCTCTGGAGCAAATTTGCTCTTGCAATTCCAAGTCTAACCAATTTGAGATCTTCAACACTAGCCCACTGCTCATGATTGAAGATGCTCTGCATGATAACTCTGATAGATTTGTTACCAATAAGAACAATGATACCACTATGGAAGACAGTCAGGACAATAATATCTGTAGACCTGAGCTGGCCACCTGTCTTGACTCCACTACTCCTTCAAAGATTTCTTACGAGAATTTTTCCTTTAAGCCCCCATCTTCTTCGCTTAATGAAATTGAGGATAATTTGATCATTGAAGTTGTTTATGCTAAACCTAACTTAAAAAATGTATCGCCCTTCTTTGCGCCCTCAACATCCCAACCTCATGATTATACCATCAGAGACAAACTGGAGTCTAAAGTGGACCTAGTTGGGGTAACTGATGATGATGATGAAAACATAAGAAATTCTTCGACCAAGAAGAAAGGCAGACCGATCGGGTCTAAGAACAAAAAGAAGAATGGAGATATTTTAGGTCTCCCTACTAGCTCTATTAATCAAACTTCCTCATGAAGCTCATCTCATGGAATGTGAGAGGCCTCGAGTCTCCGGATCGTAAGTTTATCATTAAAAGATTTATGAATTATCATAATAATACTGATTTCTTGATGTTGCAAGGGATTAAAGCTGTTGGTTTCTCCCTTGATACTGCCCTTTGTTGTATCTGGAAAGAGGCTTTTAACATTTTTCCAAACCATCCTAGAGGAAAAGGTGGAGTTTCCCTTTTTCTTAACCCTAAATGGATTAGCCATATCTCTTACTCAGGCATCTCACCCCGTAATAGGGTTGCTTGGGTCACTCTTACTGTTAATGGTTCTTCTTTTGGTGTTTTTTCTCTATATGCTCCAAATGACTATAAAGAAAGGATTCTCCTTTGGGATTGTATGACCACCCTGCCTAATATCCCGTGGATTATTGGTGGTGATTAAAACATGATTGAGAGTCCTGATGATAAGGTTGGAGGAACTCCCTTTGAGTGGAAAGGCTCTGAAAAATCTCATTGGGATAGGTTTAAACAACATCTTCATTTGTTTGACCGGCTTGATGGTTTAAAATCTGATACTTCGGCCCTTTGGTATACTTGGAGAAATTTTCAACAAAGTTCTAATCACATCTACTCTAGGCTTGACATGTTCTATGCCAACAGCAACTCGTTCTCCTTTTCCCCTAAGCAGTTTAATATCGCGGTTGCTACCCACCCTTCTTCTCTTTCTGACCACTACCCCATTTCTGCTACTATTAATTTTAGGAATACCATCCCGGCCACTTCTTTGGTTAGTTAGAAATTTATCCTCAATACTTCCCTTCTAGGTGATCATGATGTCCTTATTGCCGTTATAATGATTAGATTTTTTAATTTGCAAAACAAAACTATCTCCCACACCAGTAGATGGAACTTGAATATTTCATCTTGGCAGAATATTTTTCAAACTTTTGGTCAAAAGAAGGCCAAAGATTACAGACGCATGGAGAATTTTCTCATTGACTATCTTCACTTGCTTGAAAGCAGCATTCAAGCTCAACCTACCTCCCCTTCTTTAGCTGAGCAAGTCTCCCTTACGAGGGACTCCCTTAGGAAACATCAACAAGTTAAAATTAGAGGTGCCTTTATTACAGCCCGCAACCATTGGCTTCAATATGGGGATAAAGGTCCCAAACTCTTCTTTAACCTCCTTAAGAAGAAACAAAGAAAAGAAAGGATTGACATGATTATTGTGGAAGATAAGGAAATCCTGACCCTCCATGACATTACTAATGCTTTCCAATCTTTTTACTCTACCCTTTTTACCTCTGAAGATACTGATGCCTCGAAAGACATCAGGAATAGATGTATGGGCCTTAACCCCAATATGATCATCGAGAGTGACTCCCTCCTTCTTCAGGCTATGGTTTCTCCCTGGGAAATCTCTGATGCCATTCATAACCTCAAAGACAACAAAGCTCCTGGCCCGGATGGGCTCCCTGCTGAATTTTATAAATCCAATATTGAGTGGATCACTCAAGACCTTCATGATTTGTACTCTGAAGCTTCTGCTAATGACACATTGGGGAATTCTATTAATATTTGAATTGTCAAGCTTATCCAAAATTCTGGTGACAAAGATCTTATTAAAAATTGGTGCCCTATCACCCTTCTCAACATTTCCTATAAAATCCTTGCCAAAGTCCTGGCCTCCCACCTTGAAAAAATTCTCCACAAATTCATCTGCTCTACACAAACTAGATTTATAAAGGGTAGGTATATTCTTGAGAACCTTGTTACTAGCTGGGAGGCTATGGAGTGGCCCAAGTCTTCTAACCAATATGTCACTATGCTCGTTGTCGCCTTTGAGAAAGCCTATGATAGGGTGGAGTGGGACTTTATCCTCAAGATGCTTAGTGCTTTCACCTTCCCTAGCATTTTCTGCAAGTATGTACAAATCCTTCTCAAAGATGCCTCTGCTCTGGTTGAGGTTAATGGTAATCTTTCCCAGTCCATCCTTCTCTCCTGGTCCATTAGGCAAGGGTGCCCCTTGGCCCCTACCCTATTTGTTATCACCTTAGATGCTCTTTTCTACCTCCTTAGAGATGACACACTTTCCCATAGAGTCCGTGGGATTGCTCTGCCTGATAATTCGGAGCTGCTTAACATTCAGTTTGCTAATGACACCCCCCTTTTTTTGGAGCTTTCTCAGAATAACATACAATGCCTTAATAAAAAAATTGATCTCTTTGGTAAAGCTTCTGGGGCCCGTATATCAAGCTCAAAATTTGTTATGCTTGGGTTGAAAGAGAAACCCTCAGACTGGCTTGATCATTTTGGTTATGCCTGGGGGGGACCTAATAATATTATTAGATACCTTGGTATTCCTTTCTCGGTTGCCCCCTCTCTAAAAGACATGTGGCTTTGGGTTAAAGATAAGATTAAAAAAAGCTTAACAAATGGAATAATAGAGTTCTCTCTCTTGCTGGTAGGGTTCAAGTTTGTCAGAAAATCCTTTCCTCCTACAACATCTATTATTCCTCTGCTTGGATGTTTAGCAACTATCAAATTTGAAATTCAAAAGGCTATTCGTCGCTTCCTTTGGTTTGATGGTAAGGGGAATAGGAAAGCCCATGCGGTTAAATGGAGTTGGTGTCACTTAGATAAAAAGGTTGGTGGGCTCATCCTAAAGGATCTTAGACTTCAAGGGATGTCCCTAGCTTCCAAATGGATCTTCCAGGCCTTTGAAGGAAATGAACCCTGGAAATTCCTTATCAGAAATAACATACAAAGTGGTGCTCCCAAGACCGCCAAATCTTGGAAAGGTCTCCCTTTCTGTGATCTAGTTGCTGGCCAATTTTCGGTGATTGTTCAAGGTACCTGGGTTTTCAGATCCATCTGGAAGGCTTGGGAGTCTATTTGTGGCTTCATTAACAATTCTAATTTTGATTACAATCACTCCTTGCACGAGGAACATTCTATTTGGTGTAATCTCCTTCATTTGAATAAACCTCTTGCCCTTACTAAAGGATGCTCTGCTAGGTCCTGGTCTAGTAAAGGCATTAATTGTATCATGGACATTATGGAACATAATAAGGTTATTAGCTGGGATACTCTCTCCCAGGTTTTTGATCTCCCAAACTCCCACATAAGAACTTATAACCTGATCAAGACCGCTTGTGCTCCTCTTAACCTCCCTAGGAACACTGATGTTGATGCTCATTGGTACCTCACCTTTACATGGAAGGACGGTTCCCTTCTCACCAAAATTAAAGCTAAATATATATACAAACTCCTCAATCATGATACCTCTATGACTGACCACATTAACCTTATCTGGTATAGCAATATCAGCCCTACTGAATGGCAGAAAACTTTTGATAAACTTTGGAAATCTCCCATCCTGCCAAAAATTAAATGTTTCAAATGGAAGCTCTTACTTGAGAGATTTCTCATTAGGAACCACCAAGCTGCCCTTGATACCTATCCCATTTGTAGAGTTCCTGAGACTATGAGGCACATCTTTTTTTATTGTAACTTTGCTAGAGAAATTTGGTTAATGTTTGGAATCTCTATTACTAAACATGTTTATACTCTTGAGATCATTACTGGTTATATACAAGGTCTTCGTAAAGATGCTAACCTGTTTTGGAAAATTTTGTCATCTTTCATCCTTTGGTTTATTTTGAAATTAAGAAATGAGGCTAAACTCCAAGACACTGATAGGACTCTTACTAGGTTTTTCAGAAAACTCACTCATTTTAAAATTGCTTCACAGGTTTGTTGCGTGATGAATTTGGAATCAGACAACTGCTAAGATTTCTTAGAGATGGACATGCATCTATGTTCATGTATGAAATGAAAGACGGCTTTGAATGGGCCAACATTGTGGATAACCAGACTGCTTTTGACAAGACGCTCGGAAAGCTGATTCAGGACATCAGAGATAGCAAAGCTCCCAGCTTTGACAAACTTGATATGTACACTCAGATATTGGAGCGAAAGAAGGTGGTCTGGATGGAGGGCTCTCTTGGATGGACCACTTGGATTGAGAATCATGATGAGATTCTTCATTAGGAGGCTCCTCCCCTGTTCTTTTTTGGACTTCTACTTCATACTCAGATCTTTTATATGTACTTAGATAGTATTTTGTAACTCTTTAGCTCGCTTTGTTTC
>MU224254.1:1580403-1599174 GCA_018584345.1 Thuja plicata | reverse complement strand
GAATTATTGAGTTTTAAATTTATGCTATAATATTGGCTAGTAAAATATTGTATGCTTCTATCTTTGGTATTTCCGTATGAGATAGTTTAGTTTATAAGCTATTTGTAATCTCTTTCTGACAAACCTTTAGGATAGAAGGACAAGAAATTGTTTTCAGAGGGAGTCTGAATCTTCAGAAGTATCTTTGGATGAGGATCTAAGAAGATTGATATCAGACTCAGAGGGAGTCTGACAGTTCATCTTAAGCAATCTTGGATGATCAACAGATTAATATCTTCTCAATGAGTTCTTCTCTATGAGAGAAGTTCGAGGTGAAATCCCTTGTTTTCACCCTCTGCATTGAGGCATGATGGATGTCATGTGTGTGACTCCATATTTTTAATGGGCCTGCCCCCTTTGTACATCATGAGGAAGTGACGACTTCCAAATGATTATCACTTGTATTTGTAAGAGTTATTAAAAGGTGACGATCTTACAATAACTTTACCTTCTATTGTGATAGACATCTTGTGATGGCTAAAACAAATCATAATAGATGGAACTTGTGGATAGAATCGCCGATTGAGGCAATCCACATTAAATCTCGTGAGTTTGTGGATAGAATCGCCGATGGAGGCAATCCACATGAGAGCTTGTGGATAGAATCGCTGATTGAGGCAATCCACCCGTGAACTTGTGGATAGAATTGCCGATTGAGGTAATCCACATTAAATCTCGTGAGTTTGTGGATAGAATCACCGATGGAGGCAATCCACACGAGAGATTGTGGATAGAATCGCCGATTGAGGCAATCCACTCGAGAACTTGTGGATAGAATCTCTGATTGAGGCAATCCACATTAAAGCTCGTGAGTTTGTGGATAGAATCACCAATGGAGGCAATCCACACGAGAGCTTGTGGATAGAATCATCGATTGAGGCAATCCACCCAGGAACTTGTGGATAGAATCACTGAATGAGGCAATCCACATTAAAGCTCATGAGTTTGTGGATAGAATCGCCGATGAAGGCAATCCACACGAGAGCTTGTAGATAGAATCACCGATTGAGGCAATCCACCTGGGAACTTGTGGATAGAATCGTCGATTGAGGAAATCCACATTAAAGCTCGTGAGTTTGTGGATAGAATCGCTGATGGAGGCAATCCACATGAGAGCTTGTGGATAGAATCGCCGATTGAGGCAATCCACCCGGGAACTTGTGGATAGAATTGCTGATTGAGGCAATCCACATTAAAGGTCATGAGTTTGTGGATAGAATCGCCGATGGAGGCAATCCACACGAGAGCTTGTGGATAGAATCGCCGATTGAGGCAATCCACCTGGGAACTTGTGGATAGAATCACTGATTGAGGCAATCCACATTAAAGCTCATGAGTTTGTGGATAGAATCATCGATGGAGGCAATCCACACGAGAGCTTGTGGATAGAATCACCGATGGAGGCAATCTACATGAGAGCTTGTGGATAGAATCACCAATGGAGGCAATCCAAATGAGATCTTTTCAATAGAATCACCGATGGAGGCAATCTACATCTTGAGACTACGTTCTATTGATTACATCATGAGGATGATGCTTTTATTGCTTACATCATATGATTGATGTTATCAAGTGTCATATAAGTGTTGACATTGGATTGATTTATCCTCCCTAGCTAAGAGGGAGTGTTGATGTTTTGTATAGCTATGGTGAGGGTCATAAGTGTTGACACAAGAGACCACTACACATTCTATTTGATCATCCTCCCTAGCTAAGAGGGAATGTTAATGTTTGTAGCTTCAGTCGTATGATCATTGGAATATATATAATACATGTTGATTAATAATAATATATTATATATGTTATATTATTATTAATCATATGAAATTTAATATTCAGTATTAAATTATTATATTATTTTTAATTAATACTTGATTGATGAAACATTATAAGATTGATTAAATTATGATTAATAGGAAGAGGCATGTCCTTTCTTATAAATAATAATGAATAGACATGTCCCATGAAGGGACATGTCTCTCCTAGCCTCATTCCTAATATAACTGAAAGAGAGATTGTTGCATTTGGAAAACACATACAAAATAGAGTGCTATTACATTTGTAGCTATCCTAAAACTTAACATTAATAATTTACATATCAATGACATTACATAGAAGTTAAAATTATCCAAAAATATTGTATTGAAGAGATAGCCTATCTAGAATAACAAAAGATGATAAAGGAGGAAGGAATACATTTTTCACTCCAAAAATTAACATTCCAGGCACCATGTACTAGTACTAGTACATTAACATGTACATTGCTTTGTTGGTTCTTTTTTCTCAAGATATATTCAATCCTGGATATAGCTTCTTCATGGTGGTCACACACTAATTTGTACCTAACAACACACAAAAAAAAGCAATAAGGTACAAGAGTGTTAGCAACAAGGTTAGTGAAATTAACACAACCTCCATAAGGAAAAGATTAAACATTGATACGTTATTTATTTAAAAATCATCATGTTCAAAACAAGGAACTACATTTTCCTAAAAATTATGTTGTATCTAGGCTTTCCACCATTGGAACATCCTGGAAGAGGTCTAGAAAAAATTTCAATAATCATGAAACATATATATGGAGGAGGGCAGACAGATTTGATTTCCTCAGTGAAGTTATAAAGAATAAGAATGATAGCCTCTTCAATTTTAGGGCATAAGAGATTTTTTTTTCTCAACTTCTCATTCTTGGAGGAAGGATGTTCAAGTCTTTGACAATGGTTTTTTGAAATGAAAACTTTGTAATCCATATTAGGACCCAAATAAGAAAGAAATAGAAATATAAGATAGAAAAAGACTAAGCAATAGTGGATAGAAGAAACAAATAGAAACCAACCAGAGATAGAAACAAAATAAAATATACAAGGATTCAATTTCCACCAAGATTTAATACAAGAAGTGGTTGCCTTTCTAAAGACTGCAATAAATAGGTCAAACAAAAACTTGAACCATAGATGACTTCTTTGCAAAGAAAAATAGGTAAACATTAAATACATTTAAATGATCCATAGTGTTCGTACATGTGTAGTAGTAGGTTGAGATTTATTTAAAATATATTCACTGACCTTACTAGCTTCAAACATATACATACTATCCTTATTACCAACTAAAGACAATATTTGCAAGAAGTTACATCAAGGACCCCAAGCTATACATCAAACAAGAAGAAACTTAACAGGACTATCTTGTAAAGAGATCACATTTGATCTAAATATATAATAGCTTTGGGATTCAATCACCAAACCACCAACTACAAAAGAGTAAAAGTCTAATATTACACCTTGTAGGGTCTAAGTTGACACAATGAAGTCAAAGTGGAAGTAGAGAGGTAACGAGCCAAAATATTAACAAATTCAAAATGACTAGTTAAACAAATAAAACAATAACAATTTTAAATTTTAAATTTGAAGATGATTTGAGAGTGAGGGAAATAATAGGAGAGAGTACACACGAAATGGGGGCACTAGAAATCGGACTCGAGCTAGCAAAAAGAGCTAGATCCTAAGAAAAAAAATACACGCTTTAAATGCCAACACAAAGTGGAAGATAACTATCAGAAAATACAAAGAGAGAGAGAGAGAGAGAGAGAGAGAGAGAGAGAGAGAGAGAGAGAGAGAGATCCAAACTAGGAGGTCCTTTATGATGAAAAAAATACTAAACAATTTGAAAGATTAGCACAATAAAAATCACCTAGAAGAAGCCCAAAATTAAGAAAAATAGAACCTAGGGTAGCACATAGACTGAAAACATGCTACAAGGTAGTAATACAAGCTCAAAAATAGAGATCATAAAAATAGATCTTGATATTAAGTAAGAAACTAAGAAGGAAATTTATCATGAGAGAATTCTTTGAAGTAAAGGTTTCCTTCAACCACCTTATTATCCAATCAATCGGCTAAATTATTGATTTTCCTATAGTAGTGGGAGATTTACAAAGGGTTTGCAGCTTTTCCAAAATTGGATTTAAAAATAATCAAGATTTCAAGATTCACACCTTTTATTTTTTTAACAAACATAGAATGTCCCTCAATTAGAATTTCTTTAATCTTGAGTTTCATAGCCATCTTGAGACTAAGATTAAAGGTTTCCAACTAGCTTATTATGTGAGCCATCTCCAACTTTGTTTCTTATTTCTATTTGGATAGTTTTATCAAAGTATCTAGCTACCACACCAGCCTCCTAGGGACTATGATTACCTTTAGACGCTCCATCATAATTTAGCTTGAATTAACCATGGGAGGGATTTCCAAATAGCTCAAGATCTATTATTTTTCTTTGGACAAGATAAAATTGAACCCTGATTTGGTGGTATTTTGAGCATATTCTATTTATTTAGAAGATTTTAATCCCATGAAGAAAATCCATTCAATTTTTTAATATTTTTCATTACATTGTTGATAGTAGTTTTTTTTTTTCTATTTATAATATAGAATCAACGGATTACAAGTAGTATAACAATCAAAATGTTAACTGACTATCTATACTAGAAACATAGATATTAGTATCTCAAAAACCTATAATATAGCATATTTATAAATAAAGTATGGTTTGAGGCCATTCAAACAAGATTTACAATTTAGACTTCCACCTGATCATATAAGACAAAAGTATGTACAAAAAACTAGACATAGAAGAAGTATATTAGTCTCATCCTCTCTCTTGCCAGTTATCATTATCATTGCTTTGTGTGTACTCATTAATTCTCCATTGTTCATCACTATTTTTAGTATCTCTTTCACCTGATGTATTTTCATCTCTATTAGCTAACTCCTCCCTCCTACTATTGTCGGTATTGAATTGTGCATGCAGTGATCTTTGTGAATTGGGATCAGGTAGGCCACTATTGTTAGCATTGTCTATGTTGTTGCTTGTCCAGGCAAGAACAAAACTAGTTAAGATGGTGTTAGTCCAAGTCTTGTACTTGTCCTTTTTATGTGGTCCTTTGAGTCGCCATTATGTTTCCTGATTATCTTAAGTTCCCTAAAATCTTTCAAGTCCAATCAATCACAAAGGTGTCAGTCTCGTAGTCTAGCCATGTTTTGAAAGGTGAAAGTTTAATTATTAACAAATTGTTTGAACATGCTTGAACACCCTTGAGCAGCCTTGAATAGGTTTGAACTTGGTTCAAACTGGTTCAAGGTAGTTCGAGGTAGTTCAAAGTGGTTCGAGGGTGTTCAAAGTGGTTCAAACTTGTTCAAAGTGGTTCGAGGATGCTCAAACTTGTTCAAAGTGGTTTGCGGGTGTTCAAAGTGGTTCGAGGGTGTTCAAAGTTGTTCAAAGTTGTTCAAAGTGGTTTGAGGTTGTTCAAAGTTGTTCAGAGTGGTTCGAGGGTGTTCAAACTTGTTCAATCGGGTTCAATGCAGTTCACAGGTTCAAGATGGTTCAAACAGGGTACAAGGCATTTTTTTTAGTGTGTTGGAATATACTGAAAAGATGTCTCATATTTTATTACAAAGATTGGAAATGGCACAAAGATCACATGATGTAAACTTTAAAATGAATGGAAGCAACCTTGTGTTAGTGTAAAATGATACAGGAGTTGCCACTATTGTTTGTAATATACATGCCTCCATTCACTTTAGTGAAGTCTTCATTGTGCAGATCAGAGAAGTTAAAACAAGGATATGTGTTGTGCATGGTGGAAAATTTACATCATATTCAGCTTGAGGGTAGCATGAGTATCAACACAGAGATCATAATTAGCTTTTGGATCTCTATTTTAGTGGCACCAAATTATATTGGCAGCCATTGTAACTGTGCAGAAGAAAATTTAATGAAACTTTTGCAACCACGAATTTTCTGAGAGCAAAAAAACTGCCTCTACTCAAAGCTGCATAACTTTTGACTCAGACATAATGTGGGAAATCACTTCGGTGGTGTTTGGCACAATTAGGCTTCTCCAACATATCCAAAAATGAAGGAAATCCAACAGTGGAATAATTAGTTATGCCCCCCGCACCGAGACCTAATTTGACTGTCATAAATATTTTTAAATCCGCCCAGTAGCAAGAATTTTTATTGATGATTAATGTATTCATGTGCCACTTGTCCAAATATCATTTGAAGATGTTAAATTGTATCTTTATAAATAAATAGTTTATAAAGATATCAAAATATAAATGAGAGAAGATCACGAGAGGAAAAAGAAAATAAAGATTAGAGAGGAAATGATTTTCAAGAATCGGTTACAATAACCGAATAACTACCAATAAGATATTATTTATTGGGGGAAAGTTGAGGAGAGAAGGTTCTAGTTTTTCTTTTTCTGTAGTCTGTGTGCTCCAGCAAAGGGAAATTATTTCTTATTTGTAACAAGGGAAAGATGGAATGCATGTATTGTTTTCAGTTATGGTTTATGCAGGAGTAAATAGATCTTTGAGTCTTTTACTGTGTATGGAGAAGGAAGGAGCAATATGTATTAGATCTTTGAGTTTGAATATATTTTTCTGATTGAGAGTGATCTGTGAGTCATTTCAGTCATCTTCTTATGTTGTCCTATTTGTATTCATGAATGTTATTAAATCTGTGAGTTTATTCATTCATGTATCTGAAAACAAATATTAAATCTTTCTCATGCTCTTACAGTGGGAAGAATAAGTGAATGGTCTGTGTGCCATGCATTTAGTTTTTTTTTATAATTAAATCCTCAATCGCATTCACACCATGTTGATGGGTGAATGTTAGTATGCCTTTGTGTCTTCTGGTTAAAGACCTAACCTATATTTTAATTGATTGTAAATCTTTCTAAAAGGGAGCTGTACCTCTCAATTCAGAGGAAAGTTATCAATCCAATGATAACTTCTCCAACTGTTAGTAGCATTTGTACTTTCATTTGGGCATTGTGAGTTAGTTTTTGTTGGTATTTTTAAAGTGCAAATCTATTTACTAACAGATGGCACTTTAGATGTCTTTAGGAAACATCACCATAGCCCCTTCCTTTATCAACCTCTAGATGTCTATCTTTTGGAACTTGAATAGTGGCAGTTACCTGTGACATAATGGAAAAATATGTGTGTTTTGAGTTAAAATCAGTAAGATCCATCTTCTTTTCTTGGAAAATGTCCTCATTTCTTTACCTGCAAATAAGCCATAAGACTTCATTGGTAAATGTCAACCAAAATTCATTGAGGTTACTATCAAAAGCCTCCACATAACCAAACAAAACTTCATGCCAAGAAAGAACAAGGTTATTATTCCATTTGAAATCTTTGCCAAAAAAGACAAACCAAATGTTAACATCTCACTGACACTTAAACAACAAATGTTCATAAGATTCAAAAAAATTACAAACAAAACAAAAAATGGTATATTTGACACCTTGAGAAACAAAAGACCCAATAGCATGCTTTTTCAATAAAAAGATCCATTTGAAACAACTTTTTTTGGGCTCAACATGAGAATGCCATAAAAAATCAAAGACTAAATGCCACTTATTGCAAGACCAATTCAAACCCCAGGCTTGGTTGATATGACCAAAAATGCTATCATCATTATTAAGAAGTTTATGGATTTGTTTGCAATAAAAGTTACCAAACAAAGTGTCATCCATCCATTTAATGTGCCCAAGATTCTGGGAAGCATAAATACAGTGACCAGGAAACAAGTTGGCAACTATCTTTGCAACGAGAGTATATGTTTTTTTTTTTTTTTTTTTTTTTCTGTGAAGAAGGAAGATCATACTTGCTGCTCAATTCTTCCTAGGAGTATATTTTTCTATCAGCCAATATATCACTGATGAGGGAGATACCTTTGTTATGCCAGCTCTTAGCAGAGCAACATTGGGTAAGAGCAAGAGGATTTTTAATGAGGTATAAGCCCCAGCAAATGCATCTTTCCAAAACTAAGAAATAAGGATTCTTCCCTATCGCTTATCTAGAACATAAGAATGGTTTAACATGTCCCCATGCCTTCCACAAAGAACTGAATATCTTAGACCTAGAGACCCTAACATCAAAATACCCCAATAAGATATCAATAAAAGGAACATTTTTCAAGGATAAACCTTTTTTAATGGTGGACCTAAGAATATTATTTCTAATAAGGATTTTCCATGGTTCATTTCTTGAGACAACCTTAATGATCTATTTGGAAGCAAATTACATACCCTGTTTCTTAAGAAATTCAATGCCCAGACCACCCTGCATCCTTGGGGTGCAACACCACTCCCACTTGACATTATGTCTTTTCCTGTTACCTATACCATCTGACCACAAAACATGTCTAAGGATCTTTTCCACTTTATTTATTTTGGTGATTGGAAAACATCCAAGTTGAAGCATAGTAAATGGCATAAGATGATAAAACCTTTTGAACAACCTGAAGTCTTCCTTGTAAGGATAGCATGTTTGTTTTCCACTTTATGTGCTTCTTTTCATTTTTAAAAAAATCCAGCTCCCCATTTCATTTAGAGATGGATCAAGGGAAAATGGTATACCCAAATACTTTACTATTGTGTTAGGTACAATCCATTTCCACCCTTTGTTACAAATCCTAGAGGGAGGGATATTGTCCCATCTAAGGACAACAAATTTGTGAGGGGAGATTTTGGCTGCAGAGGCTACATATAATAGCTAGATCCTAGAAACAACTCTATCAAAGTTTTGTTATGAGATTTTCACAAAAAATGCAGTTTCAACAGCAAATAGTTCAATGAAAAAATATTCTTTATTACGTAGGGATATACCTTTGATAGGGGGCCAAAATCAAAGGCTTTAAAAATGTTGGACATGGCATCAACAACAATCACATATAGGGGAAGAGCAAGAGGGAAACCTTGCATGATAGATCTACCAAGGTGGATAGGATCTGAAAGTTCTCCATTAACCTCAGTAACTATATTAGATTCTTTGAACAAGCCACTCACCCATTTCTAGAAGTAGTCTGGAAAGCGTAGTTGCTTTAGCATGGCCAACAAAAAATTTCATTCAATCCTATCATATGCCTTTTCAAAATCTAGTAGAATCATAGTAACATTCTGATTGTCTACCTTGGCCTAGTGCATTGCCTCCAAGCTAGTAATTAGATTTATAAGAATATATCTTCCTTTGATAAATCCTTTTTGGGTTGCTGAGATAATATAATTTAAAACCTCACAAATCTTCATATCCACCAACTTATCAATCACTTTAGAAGACATGTTTAATAGAGTGATTGGCCTCAAGTTCTTAACTTGTGTTTTTTCTCCTTCTTTAGGGAGGAGTTTGATTAATCCTCTATTGACATTCTCCCCTAGAGTTCCATTTTCAAAGACATATCTGTATAGTTCAAAGAGTTCAACCGAAATCCATACTTAATTGGCTTTGTAAGATTCAACAGGCTGACCATCAATACCTGAGGAATTCCCATTACCTAGAGACCCAATGGAATCTTCCACTTCTTGAATGGAAATTTCCTTTCCCAAAATTTCATTTTAACTTTTGTTAATTTTCCTTGGAATGGTATTGATACATTGTTCCATTCATTATGTTCAGAAGTGAAATGGCTTTTTATAGAAATCCACAAATGTTGTCATAATATTTTGATGTTTTTTAACCCCTCCAAGTTTGAATACCACTGATTTCTTCTCTGCATTATTTGTCTCTAATAATGTTAAAAAATTAGTTGGTTCTCCTGTCTCCTTCCTTGATCCAGTTGGCCCTAGCTCTAATCTTTTCACCTTGGATTTAATATTGTTGGATAGTTCTTAGCTGCCCCTTAACTTATCAATCAACTCATTTTCTAGATCCACATTGCCCCGCTGTCCTGTAGCTCCTTTTAAATTTTTAGGAGGTTGGATTTGAGTATCTTTTATTTTAAATTTATGTCCTTAGCCTCTTTGGTACCGATGGTTTAACAAAGAGTTCTCCATGCATCAGCTAACTAATCCCATTTATCAATAGGTGAAGATTCTTCAGACTGGAATTTTGAGAGGATAGACACCATCCTAAGTGCACTCAGATTGTCCTTATTACAAATCATGGAGGTATTCAATTTGAATAGGTTTCTCTTATAATTTTTCCTAGGTTGACCTACTAGGTGACAGTAATACATGAACTGATAGGAGAATGGTTAGACATGCAGCTAGTAGGGGAAACACCAATGGGGTATTGACCTTGGTTGTGAATCATACCAAGTTCAAGCTTGTTAATGTATAATCTGTCAATTTTGCATTAAATTCTAAACTTATTGTCCTAATTATTACACCATGTCAACCATATACCATCATAACTTCCTCTGAATCCCTCCATAGGATCATAAATAAAAAAATCTCTCTTAGACCTAGCCCAAAATAAGTATTCATTTCCTTTCGAATTGTACCTCTCACCTCACACTTTATCCCGAGGACATTCAATCATATTGAAATCACCAAAAAAATTCCATGTAGTAGTAGGCAAGTTGATAGTCAGCCACTCTCATAGCTTGGCTCTCTCCCTATAGTCATTTGGGCATAAATATTAAAAATTCCTATAATTTTGTCCTTATTATTCAGAGTAATCCATAGAACTCTATTGTGTGGTTATGGGCCATGGGCAATGACTTTGTCACTCCATGAGGGACTGATTGGTGTTGCTATTCCCCCTTTTCCCCTATCATGGCCTGCATAAAGGCATTTAGAATTATCACATATAATTTTATAAATATTAAAAGCTTGATAACCAGTGACTTTGATTTCTTGCAGACATACTATGTCCTTACCTTTGAGATTCTTGCACCATCTTCTGACTATATACTTCATGCCTGGCATTTCTAGCCCTCTAACATTCCAGCTATGAATTTGTACCTTCATCATTGACCAATAAGGGGGGTTGTGTTCTGACATAATCTGGAGAAGCATTCATGGATCTCATTCCCCTTTGCTGTCTTTATTTTCTTCTTTTTAGAAAGAACTTCAGTAAATCCATCCTTCACTATTTTAGCATCACTAGTGGGTTCCTTTTTGAGCCGTCTCTCAGTATTCTGTGTTGAAGGCATGAAAAATATAGAATCATTTCTATGTTCTAGAGATGGTTTAGTTATAGTGGTAGAATTAGCATCTTTAGTAGGTTTTTTAATCCTTGACAGAGCAATTTGTTGAGCATTTTTGTGACTGGAGTTATCACATGTTTGTACCTTAGTCCTAGCTGTTTCAAGATGGACATAAACAAAATTAATATTTTTGGAAATTATATACATAGATGTAAGTAGGAAAGACAAGGGCTCTACAAGTGGGAACCATCCCCATGTGCTTCGATCTATAAGCCCATCTTTCAGGTTTTTGCTCATTTTGTGGCATTTCTCTTTTGTTGGGTGTGATTTTTTGTCTGTGTGGTGTAGTAACCGGTATTTAGTGTCTTGTCTACATCTTTCTTTCTCCCTTCATGTTCTTGGTCTTGTTTTTGGGCTCTTGTGTGTTCTTTCTCTCTTGGGATTTTTGTTGCTTAGGTATTGACCTTTCGAATCATGAGCTTGTATTCTTTTTATGGCTCATGATGCTTGCAATATTAGCATAGGCAGAAAGGAGAAAAACCCTAAAAATTGCAAGAAAAGGAATTTTGATCCCATATCGGCTAATGATGATGGCTTTGGTGCTCATGATCTTAGGGGACTTAAGCCTTCTTACAAATCATTTATGGCAGATGGGTCCAGTTCTAAGTGCCCAGAACTACCTTGTTTGAATGCATAACTGTCAATAAGAATGTGGGAGGCTGAGGAAAATCATCCAACCCTAATGGAAATTGATGAGGAGGTAGTGATATATCAGGTAGTCCCTATGAATCCAGTGGAGGAGAAGGTAAGACCCCAACTCCTATTGGTAATACTCTTTCTTTGTCCTAGAATGAAGACATGTTGAATGATATTAATGAAGAACAGAATAGGGTTAAAAGTGTTACAATTTTCTTTGTGTGTATGAATCTTAATTTTCTTCCTGAAAATAAATTTCTTGACGATTGGATCAATAATGTGTGGGGTAAGAAACTTAGCATTATTGTGAGTTTTATTTGGATGGTTCAAAAGGGATTGTTTGTGGTTTTCTTTAAAAATCACTCAATGCAGGAAAAGGTGTTGAATACAAGTCTTTAGAATGTTGGGAGGACCATGTTGAGAGTCCTACCATGGTCCCTCAAGGGAAACCATGACAATGTAGTTTTACAAGCTTCTCATTTTTGGGTGGAACTCAAAGGAGTTCAACCAGAATTATAGCCCTTTGTACCTCATATGCTTAATCTCCTGGGTACTTTTCTGCAAGTGAAAGACACCAAAATCACCCTTCCACATATTAATTCCTATATTCTTTTAGCCCCTACCCTAGGTGTCACCTTCCTAGATGATATATCTATGAAATTTGATGATGATATATTCAAATGGGAGGTGGCTAGGCTTGGTGATATTGATGCATGTTTTCACTGCAAGTTGAATGGGCATACTAGAAAATACTATCCTTTGCTAAAAAACATCCAAAAAGAATTGCATACTGTTAATACTAATAGCATACATAAGAACCCTAAATAGGATAAAGTTACTGTTGATACCCATGCAGATACTTTTTTTACTTTGAATACTCCTCTATTTGAGGATGAATATGAGGTTAGACCTTCTTCCAAAACACCTTTAGAACCCAGAGAGAATACTTATGCTATTTGTTGATAGTAGTTTTAGAAATTGACCTCTTAATAAAGAGTAGCACATGATCCAATGATGAATATTATTTTTTAAAAATACATCTATTTCTTTCCAACCATATATTCTTAAATAGGAGAGAAGGGCTCACCTTCTAGATACATGAAAATAATGAAGACTAATAAAGAGAAGGTCAACTCTAGAAATGAGTGTAGAATTCTTGTTAGAGAGGGGAAAATTAACTAAGCCGATATTGAATCTATTTCCAACAATTTTGAGAAAATAAATAATTTAGAAGTAGATGGTCTACTGACTCCATCATTTATCCATACATAACCCAAAGGAACCCATTATTTATTCCTAATTCATCTAGTCTCGTGCCATTAGAATTCCATCTGGAAATGATAGCCAAGTGAAAAGTCCTAATTTTTGTAAGATTATAGAATTCCAACAAAGATGTATTAGTTGATCTAAAACTTTAGGGGCATCAAAGATGTTATTCTAGCATTCTTTAACAAAATAGTTTCCTGATTTTGATTTTGCCCAAATAATCACATCTTCTAAATTTGAGAGGATGACTATTCACTTTTTTATTTCTTATGGGTATGCTTTCTTTAAATCACTAGAAATTGGCATAAATATCTATAGATTTCCATCAGACAATATGAGAAGCACTTGAAGGATCCAATAAAAACCAATGTTTTACTTTCAATCCCCACAATATTTTCAATAAAACTACTAAAGTTGACTAGTTATGGATTTGATTTGGTGGCGGGCATTGTAGGAGTCATCCAAAAAATTGGATTTACCAACATTATGGATAAGTTATAATAGATGTGGACTAATAACTTTTTTATAGGAGGAAATAAAGTTCCATATTTTGGATGCTTTAGGAATAGAAGTTTTAGTAAATATTCTCTTGGGGCTATCATTATTTAGATACTTTATTAGCAAGCATGAAAAATGGATTCTCCTCATTATATAAATTTTAACTCTAATGCATATCAACAACTTCCAAAGTAGCCTATGTGAGAACACGTTTAGACAAATGCAACACAAATTAAATTCAAGTGCAGGTGGTGTAACAGAACAAAGTAGCAACTTGATCCACCATAACAAAACATCCCATAAATTCTCCAATACCTTTTTACATAAAACCATACAAAAAGTGAAGTGGATGATCAAATTAGAGAATCCAAACCAAGGGTCATTTAAAGAATTTATTTAGAATGTTAAAAGAGAAAACTATAATATAAGAAATTCAATTACTACGAAAGAAGAAATAAATATTTTATATATAATTCTAGCCTACAATGTTGGGATGAGAAATACAAGTATCATCTTTAATTAAATATATCTTTAATGTTTAATGTCCTTGACCCTTTTTGGGCATCAAATTTAGAATAACAAAATAAAAATTGACATAATTAAAATAATATGTTTACAATAGATAAACAAGTGAAAATAGTTGAAAACAAATAAATGAAAATCCCTTGTTAATTAAAGAAATGGAAAACATAGAGAACATGAAGCTTATGGTAAAAATTTGGAAGTCTCTATTTGGGACACCAACATGATGCAAAGACATTTACTCTTTTTATTTTATTTTCTAAAACTATAGAATAGAGTTTTTTTTTTTTTTAAATTTAAAATTTTATTTATTTAATTATTATTTTAATTTCTTTATTTATTTGGTTATTTAGGAAGATGGTCTATAGGGTGAGCATTTATCAAGAGGAGGAAATAAGTTAATAAAAATTAATTCTATTGTTAATAATGAGAAAGAGATTCCCAACCTATGTGAGCCTTATCTCTTTGGCCTCACTAAGTTACAAGGTTCATGGTTTGTTCTTGGTACCCATCGCTAAGTCTATTTTTTGTTGCACCCGAAGCATTGCAAAACCACCAAATACTCATAGATATATCAGAGTAACATTAGTACGACCATTAATAGTAGGTTTATAGCATTCACTCTTTATATCATATAGACATCAAAATTACAAGTGTTATCATGGATTAGTCATTAGAGCTTTTGCCTTTGTCCAAATTACATTACGATGACAGTGGAGTAACAAAATATGAAGGTGGTCTATGAGGTTGTGACACCTATATCCCTGTTATAAATATAACATGAAATATAACATGACTTATCTGATAATGGAGCCTGATTATCTCTTAGATTCAAAGGTTTTATTCCAATTGTATTTTGATTCCTATAAATAGATGCATAGTTGATTTGAAGCTATCACTCCTGCATTAAAACATTCTTTTACATATAAAACCATTTTCTAAATATCCTACCAATTTAACTCATATACTATACAAATATATACAAAAAAAAAAAAAGAAAAAGAAAAAGAAACGAAACTTTCTGGAATAAACCAAAGAGGCACAAACTTTCTCTAATTAACCAAAGAGACTAAAACTTTCTCTAATAAATCGAAGTGCCAACTATTAATTGAAAATTACCATTTTTAACTTATCCTATCGATGTGCCCATTACCCTTGCGGGTGTGACTGTTACAGCCTTCTTTCAGAAAAAATCATATAAATAACAAAGCTCAGAGAAACAAATTTGTTCATTGTTTTGTAAGTTCAGAACTTATTTTGTGGAGCGAAATTGCAAAGCACTGTGTTTACAAATTCGGCCAAAGTGTATCTATCGCATAAAGACACCATGGATCATGCTATCAAGTCTGGAATGGAGGCTTATAATTATAATTATGGACTGACCTGCAAAATTCGAAATAGAAATTGTTATGGTTGTGGCGAGCTGGGTCATTTTGTAATGGATTGCCCAACGAAGAGGAGGAACAATGGAGCACAGTTCAAGATCAAGAACCAACAAAAGTACTATTTGAACCAGAAACCAAATGTAGAGGCAGAAACTAAGAAAATTGATGTTCAATTTAGAGATTTACATGAATATATCAGTGATTATACTGAATATCCCACCAACATTAAATCTTCGATTGATGTTCAATTTAGAGATTTACATGAATATATCAGTGATTATACTGAATATCCCACCAACATTATATCTTCGATTGATGTCTTCCATACAGTGGAAGAAAATCCATGCTTTGAAATAGATTCTAGTTGGGAACAGATTTTCTTGGAAAATGGTGTAATGACTGAAGGTACTACAAAAATTGGATCTCCAATTGATGTCCATGACTTGGAAAATGTTGATGTTGGACGTACTTTGGAGAAAAATCCAAGTTGGGAATTAGACTCAAGTTGGGAACATATCAACTTCAGCGAGGAAGATTAAATATTCAATTTTCTGATTAAAAATTATTTGTGAATATTTTATATTAAATTTGCAGTTCTCCTTTGCACTCTTTCTATCTTCTTAAAAATTTTAACTGCTTCATATTTTTGTCTTTGCAATTCCATACTTCTAATTACCACGTTGTCTTAATATTCTACACTAAAATGCAGAGGTTTTAATATTCTACACTAAAATGCAGAGGTTTTAATATTCTACACTAAAATGCAGAGGTTTTAATTTTGTTAGAGGGTTTGATAATCCATCGACTATGAATTTTAGATTAGACAAGTCGTATTCTAATCCCCCAACTTTAATATATCCTTCACTATAATCAGCATTGTCAGCAAAGAACAGGCAGCATAGTTCCTGCCAAGCGCAGGCAGAGCAGCTTGACAGTCTGCTGAGGTGGTAAGAAAAGAACAGAAAACCAGACAAGAAAACTTTGACAATCCGCTGAGGTGGTAAGAAAGAATAGAAAACCAGACAAATGGAAGTAAATTTTATTCGAACAAATTCATTTTTTTTATGCTGAATATACTGAGAGCATGGGAAATTTGTCCAACAGTCCTTTTACAGATATTTATGAAGAATAATAATCTTGTTATAAAGCCCCATTGACAAGTTGACATAAATCAATCGATGCTGCCTATAATGATGATGAGATGATTAAACTTGAATTCAAGGCAACACTTTGATTGTTGTAGGTGATTGCATAATTTGATGAGGCTGCAAAAATAAAGCAATTAAATTTTATATATCCAAAAATAAATTGGAAGATACGCAAGAGAGAACATATAATAAATAGTCATCATTTTACTTTTCTAATGCTTTTACATTGCTTCCAACACTAGAAGGAACAAAATTCTCTGCAATTGAAAAGCTACCATAGAGAAAATGTAAAGAATGAGCAAAACATAAGTTTTGCTGGAATAATAGTTTATTTTCTCATACCATAATTCCAGCTGGAAAGTGGGCACTTTTTTTTTTCATTTTTATATCATTAGGTGTGAATTTATGACTGAATTTAACGTGTTTTTCATTAGCATAGACTGTTTAAAATAGTATGTTTATTTAGAGTCACATTTCAAGTTGTTATCATGTTTTAAGCAGTGGTTTCAGTGAGCTAAAGAAAAGTTGTGCTTTCCTGAAATCATATCTGAATCAAATTCAGTTTATGAAATTTGTTTTATCATTTTAAAAACTTAAATTTTAGTATGCAATATCTATATATTTATATTAATTATTATGTTTTTATATTAATTTAAAATCTTTTTAAAAAAATAGTATATAAATTTAGAAACTTTATTTTTGGTATTTTTTTGCTATATTACTAATTTATAATCATTTTCTAATTTTAAAATATTTTTATCGCCAATAAAAGTTTCTATATAATTTATTTGTATATTATTATTGTTTTAAAATATTTTCTAATTAAAACATATCAATTTAGAAACTCATATTCTAAGTTTAATATATTTATATCTATATAAGAAAATTAATACCACTTCAGATTTTCATTTTTTATCATCACACGATTATATCTTAGATTATGTATAATAATACATGTTTTAAAATAGTAATTAGATTATTTGCATTACATTATTAAGAATAAAATATTTATTATATTTAATAAATATTTTACTAATTATATTGATAAAATATTTAAATTTAAAAGAATTATTAAATTATTTGTAAGTTAGAAAAAAAAATTTGACAATCAGATAACTGCACCTACTCTATGTGTATTTTAAGATGTTGTATTTTTCATTAGTCTAAATTATTTTAACATATCCAAATTTCACATAGTAACAAAAAAAATCAAACTTAAGGTTGGCAATGTCTTGAAGATTGACTAATCTAATACCCTGATTCCCCACACCGATGTTCGAGTCCTTATCTCTCTCAAACTAGGTGTCGATTTCCCATACTCTATCCAATTTGACCTTGGTGGTGCCCCCACGGTCTGCCCTGTCACCTTTCTAGGAGGCATTAACGGCTGATACCTATGTAGGAAAGAAGGGCATAAGAAACATGATTGCCCCATGCTTACCAAATGCTTGCCACCTTCTAAGCCTCCTCCCATCGAATCTGGACCTTCCTCTACCCCTAACACACAAAAAACCAAAGCTACAACTGGTTCTTCTCCACAAACTAACCCCTCCCCATCCCCTACCCCTAGGGAGATCCTTGTACTTGTACCAACCCAAGATAAATCCCCCATGGATTGGAGGGAAGAAGCAGTGGCTCTTGCTGAAACCCTTGACAAACTCAAAGGTCAATTTGGCCATCAACCTTCTCCTCTGAAGGTGGTTACTAAAATTCCTGAAGTTCTCTGAGACCTCTCCAATCCCAAGGACCTAGACTTTGGGCTGAAACCCAAGGACAAATCCACCCAGACAAAACACAGACACACTAATGCTCAGAAAATAGCACTAGAATGGGGGTGCCAGCAAGAAGTTGAGTCCACTTTTTGGGCAAAAAGTGGAAGTGTTTTCCCTGATTTTCAAGTTGTCTGTCAATTGATGTCAAAATTTGAGGCACTTAGAGATTGAATATCAAAAAAATCCACTAAAAGAAAATGTAGTGCTCAGAGTCTATTTTACAAATATGTAATTTATTTAAATACCCACATAGTAGAAAATAAATTTAGTAGGCATGTTTAAAAACCTCTTTTTCAAAATGCCTGTTTCAGGACCATACCCCGCATGTGTACGGCCACCCTATTTTGAAGTAAATAAATGAATTTTTCTAAATACTTTTGGGGGAAGGTACCTAACACATCAAAGATTGGTCAGAATATATATATTTTTTTTTTAATTGAATATTTTTTTTTTTATTAATTTTTAATTGACTATAAAGTAAATTTTCAAAACCTCTCGTGT
>MU224254.1:1559817-1580028 GCA_018584345.1 Thuja plicata | reverse complement strand
TTGGTAAATTCAAATTTTAAGAAACGGGCACACGTTTAAAAACGTGTACCCGTTTCTTAAATGTAATAAATCGGCCAAAAAAAAAGATTTTTTTTTTTTTTAAAAAAAAAAATTTAAAAAAACGGGCACCTGTTTTTTGAATTTTGGATCGGGTGTCCGAGCCTAAGATGGGTGCCCATTTTTTTCAAAATGGGTGCCCGTTTCTAGCGGTATTTTTCAAGCCCACAAGACTTCTGCGGAATTGGCACTCAACTTCTTGCACTTACCCACGGATCTAGTTGAAAGTTGATAAAATCATAGCAGTCCCTAAGCCAAAATGGAAGACCTACTATGTCCTCCCTTAAGGTTGAGAGGATTCTTCTGGTATGCCTCCATCACTCAACATGCCTATAGATAAGGTTGGTAGTCCGGGCTCACTGTCTAACCCTCCTCATGTTGTACCCAATGTTATTGATAGAAGTAGTAGGGGAGACATTGAGTTCTTAGCACTTGGAGAAGAGGACAAGATAAATGGCTTTTCCATCGTAGTGATACCTGCGCCCCCCCCCCCCCACTCCCTCCCCCCAAAAAAATATGGAAGGTTGGAGATTGGAGGAAGGATGTGCTAGAGCTAGCATCTATAGATACAGAGATGCCAGGGGTGGATATACATTAGGAGGAGATGGACCTTGAGGAGGGTGAGATAGAGACAGGTCCAGTACAGGAAAATAGAGGTAAAGATAAGACCTTTGTCTTCACCTCTGGCATTGCCAGGAAGCCCTTGAATAGCTCAGAACAGGGGGAAGTTGGGGGTATTATCATCAAGAAGAAGAGAGGTAGACCCCCCAATATCTCTAACAACCCTAAACCTCACAAAATTCCTAAGAAGGATATCCCCCAATGCTTCAGGAGCTTCAAGGTTCCAATGGGAACTAACAAATGACTTCGCAATGGTGGTGAGCTATGCCTCATGGAATGTTAGACGGTTAGAATCCTTTGACAGAAAGTATGTGGTCAAGAGATTTCTGCTGATCAACAAAGAGATAGACATCCTTATGATTCAAGATGTCAAAGTGATTGAGTTCTCCCTAGATATTGCTCTTAAATGCATATGGAAAGATTCAGAGGTGTTCTCCACTAAACATCAGAGGGGTAAAGGAGGCACCTCGATCCTAGTAAGGCCTAGGTGGAGGAAATCACTGAAGAGTTGGGGTTCATCTCCATGTAACAGGGTAGTTTGGACTATCATAAAGGAAGAGGACTCTACCTTTGAAGTATGTTCCATTTATGCCCCGAAAAAGCACAATGCGAGGATTGACTTATGGAAGTGGATCTCGGAGCTTGAAGACATTCCATGGATTATTGCTGGAGACTTTAATATGATTGAGAGGGCCCAAGACAAAGCAGGAGGCCAGAGGTTTGAGTGGAAAGGAAACAAAATGATCTACTGGAATAGGATGTTGTCTAAACCTAATCTATTTGACTCCCTAGCAGGGAAAAAATTGAATCTAAGGGCATTTGGTTCACTTGGTCTAACTTTCAAAAAGGAGAGAAGAGAATATACTCCAGGCTTAACATGTTCTACATGAGCAAGCAGTTCTTTAGCTGTCCCCCCACATCAATAGCCAATAGTTTCAAAGTCCACCCTTTCACCCTCTCTGACCATCACCCCATTCTCACCAACATCCACATCATTACAAATAAGGTATCAGCAGAAAGAAGGAAGACAGGTTTTGTACTCAACTCCTCCCTTCTCCAAGATCCTGATGTATAGGCGGAAATCAAAATTATTTCTTGGTTTAATGAGTCTATTGCTAAGCATGACTCCAAAGTAGGCAGGTGGAACCAAACCACCACATCCTGGAAGTCATTGCTTAAGGTGGTGGGTAAGAAAAAATCCAAAGATGGGAGAAGGGAAGAACTCAAGCTGGTTGAGGGCCTCCAAGAGACAAAACTACAGATTTAGAACCACCCTCGAGACCTAAACCTCCTTGACAAATTTATGTGTACCAGCTATGCCCTCAGGAATCTCCAATTGGTTAAAACCAGGGGAGCTAAGATCCGAGCCAGAGCCAACTGGCTTAATCCGGGAGATAGAGGTTCAAAATTCTTCTTCCAAACTCTTAAGAGGAAGGAAGCGAGGGACAAGATTACCTGCATTAGAGATCAGGAGGTAGACATCAATGATCAAAGAGATATTGTGAATACCTTCTCAGGATTTTTATAACAAGTTGTTCACATCAGAAGATGATAACTCCATTGAAGTTGTTATATAGAAAATCAAAAGCATCATCCCTTGTAAAATCTCTGAGGAGGATGCAAGAGAGATCAGGAGAGGGCTTTTTATTAAAGAAATCAGGCACTCCATATAGAGCATGGCCAATGAAGAATCCCTAGGCCTTCGACGACCTAACAGTAGAATTTTTTAAAAGCAATGTTGAATGGATAAGCCATAGTCTCCTCATGACCTTAAGAGAAGCTGTTGAAACAAGGTCCCTCGACCCATCAATCAATGCAGGACTTATCAAACTCATCCCCAAGGATGGAGACAAACTCCTCATCAAAAATTGGAGGCCCATCACCTTACTCAATGTGGGCTACAAGGTTTTGGCCAAAGCTCTATCCCTTAGACTTGTGAAAATTCTCCCCAAAGTGATTAATAACACCCAAACTAGCTTTGTTAAAGGTCGATACATACTTGAAAACCTCATAACATGTTGGGAGTCACTAGATTGCGCTAAAACCTCTGGACATAATTGATCAATTCTACTCATTTATTATGAGAAAGCATACCATAGGATTGAGTGGAAGTTCATCATGTGTATGCTAGTTAGCTTGGGATTCCCCAATTTATTTTGCAATATGGTAACCACCCTGTTGAATGGAGCAATGGCAGCAGTTGAAGTCAATGGAATCAGGTCTAATGTCTTTGAGCTCTCGAGATCCATTAGGCAGGGATGCCCCCTAGCCCCCTCACTCTTTTTTATTGCAGCAAACTCCCTTCATTATCTCCTTAGGGATGACTCCTTATCCCCCAAATTTAGAGGTATAAACCTTCCCAATGGACAAGAAGTCTCAAACATTCAATTTGTATATGACAGTGCAATTCTCATCAACCTTGAAGAAGAAAACATGGACAAACTCATGACCAAATTAGACCTATTCTGTCAAGCCTCAGGAAGCAAGATATCCATTCCCAAATCAATTATCCTAGGGTTGGAGGAACAACCCACAGTGTGGTGGACTATATTTAGGCTTGAATGGGGAGGGCCCAACCACATTGTTAAATACCTAGGCATCCCATTTGCTGTGGAGCCCAATATTAATAATATGTCGAACTGGATTAAAGATAGGATCCACAAAAAACTAAACAAGTGGGGCACTAACCTAATATCCTTCCTATGGAGGCTGCAAGTATGTCAAACGGTCTTGTCATCCTACCCTATCTACTATTCATTAGCATGGATCTTCAACTAGAATCAATTTACACAGATTTAGAAGATTATCAAAAACTTCCTCTGGTGAGACAGCATGGGTAACAGGAAGACACATGTAGTATCTTGGGAGTGGTGCACTAGAGACAAAATATGGGGAGGTTTAGGCCTTAAGGATCTCAAACCCCAAGGGATTTCCCTTGCAGTCAAATGGATTTCCAAATCAGCACTAGGGGATGAACCCTGGAAGATCCTTATTAGGAATAACATTTGTAGAGGTCATCCAGTCAAATCTAAGCATTGAAATATGATGAGCTTCATAGACCTGCTAAGACTGGAGTGCAAGGTGAATGTGGAAGGATCAGATGTCTTCAGAGTGATTTGGAAGAGTTGGAGTCATGTAAGGAGATTCCTAACCAACCCATCCCCCTTGGAAGGTAATGGAGTGATCTGCGGTGATAAAAATCAATGGTGGAATCTAGATCACAATGGCAAACCCCTGGCATTACTGCAAGGCTTCTCAGCAAAGAAATGGGTAGAGAAAGGCATCAATTGTTTTTAGGACATTTTGCACAATGGTACTCTCCTTCCATGGGATACCTTGACTACAAACTTCTGCCTCCCACAGACCCAAAAGAGGACCTAAGTTATTCTTGTTGCTACCCTTGAGACCCTAGGGAGAGTTGTGGCATGTTGCTCCCCTAGTTCATGCTCCTCCCATCTTGTCTAGTCTCACAACTCCCCCTCCATCTAGTCAAGAGAAAGTTCCTATACCAAAAGACCACCTTTAGTCCTGCCATCCTGTCCCACACTAACTCCAAATGGAACCTTGATGTGCCCCACCCAGATTGGAACAAGTACTTTACCTCCCTATGTTCAAGACCTGTGGAAGTGAAGATCACCTGTTCCTATGGAGATTGTGCTTCACAAACTTCCCTTCAAGAAAATTGGGGGGAACCCAACCTATGCTCTGTTTGTAAAAACCCTAAATCAATATTACATGTATTTTTTGATTGTCTATTTGCTTCAGAAATATGGAAAATATTTGGCCTTACTTACAATATTCACTTCCAAAATTTGAACATCATCTCTGGGAATATCAACAAAAGAAAGTTTTTCAATTCTTTTTGTTTAGTTCCTTCCTTTGTTGTATTATGGAATATTTGGAAGGCTAGGAATGATGATATTTTTGCAGGGAAAGGTAGGGATCTTACTGAGTCTCTAAGGATGCTCACATTCATTAATGTTTCTATGTAGGTCATAGCGGTGGTGAAGCTCAAAGAGAATAAATTCCTCCAAATTCTTAGGGAGGGAAAAGGAACCATTGACAAGAAAGATATATCCCATGGATACACTACCAACCAGACTAGGACAACTTTCAACAGCCTTCTCACCGAGTTCCTCCAGAAGGTGAAGGAGGGCAGCCCAGGTGTAGCCACTGCTGAGCTTATTTTTGGTGCTCATGAAATACTCAGGTACAATGTAGTCTCCCTTGACTCTAGTGAGTCTGATGTTGAACATGAAGAGCCCCCCTTAGTAACACTAGTTACAGTTCCTCAGTAGCTTTTTATATTTTATATGTATTCAACGTAATATAAACAATCTATATTTTTTGAGGTCTTTTTGATCTGGCTGAGGCTATACACCCTACCCCAATGTAATGATTAATAAACTCTGTAAACTATATTGCTACTTACATTATATGCAATAGAAAAAGTTTAAAATATTTATATCTATATAATAAAATTAATATCACTTCGGATTTTCATTTCTTATCATCTCATGATTATATCTTAAATTATGTATAATAATACATGTTTTAAAATAGTAATTAGATTATGTGTGTTACATTATTAAGAATAAAATATTTATTATATTTAATAAATATTTTACTACTTATATTGATAAAATATTTAAAATTAAAAGAACTATTCAAGTATTTGTAAGTTAGAAAAAAAATTGACAATCAGTATTTATTTTAAAACATAAAATGAAAGGCATTAAAATGACCAAACCATAAAAAAAATTCATATGATAGGTAGGGGTGACTGTAAAATTCAAAGCTTGTATGGGACTGAGTAGATAACTGCACCTGCTCCATGGGTATTTTAAGATGTTGTGTTTTTCATTAGTCTAAATTATTTTGACATATTCATATTTCACTTAGTAAAGAAAGAAATCAAACTTAAGGTTTCAAACTAGGAATATTTTAGTGATCATAAATGAAGGATATGGCGCTGCAAAAGTACCAAGAAGGAAAATCATTGTAGCTGGGAAACCTTGATGTGATAGTATATTGTACATATATGCGGGAAAATGTCGAGTAATCCAAGTATTTAGTTGTATCTACTATTGTATACCACCTAGACATGGAAAATTTTGGCTGAAGAATTTCTACCTTACAAAGAATTCTACAAGGGTGCATTCACCAAATATACATTTTGATAGATGTGTCAAAGATATGAACATCTTTAGATAGCTAAATAAGTGATTTTACATTTTCTTCTTTCCAAGATCAATTCATTTTAGAAGGGGTGAAATGATTGGGTGTTCACAATCATAATGTAAGAGGGTCTTATAAATTTTGATTGATCTATGCAATGTTGAGAAAATAAAACAAGAGGGTCTACTCCTCTATGAGGTTTCTTTGACTTGTGAATATTAAAATTCTATTCTATTGTATTCTATTTAAATAAAGAATATCTAGTAAAAACTCTTCTATTTTTAGAATAGCAATAATTACTTATTTAGTTACCTAGGATATACTATTTGTTCAAAAGCATTGACAATTTTCCAATTATTCTAAAACACAATAAAATGGAAAAAATACCAAACCATAGCTTTAATGTGCTTTTAAGTTGAAAGTGGCTGAAGCAACTGGAAGAGAATATATACTAGTATAAAAGGGGAAAAGATACATTATTCTAATACAAGAAAATAAATTTGAGCAAACCACCCAGTTAAAACATATTTATATAATTTAATTGTACTGATTCCCATTCCTTGAATAATACAATAACACAATTTCCATGAATTAGAAAAAAATGAAATTGGATTGATGTACCTGCCAACCACACAAAGTATGTAGTTACAGAGAGAAAAAAATGCCCCAACCCTACCTCAAACTACTAACATAGAGGAGAAAGACAATTTAATAATTTACATATCCATGACATTACATAGAAGTTCAAATAATCCAAAATATTGTATTGAAGAGAATGATAGCCTATCTAGAATAATAAAAGATGTTAAAGGAGGAAGGAATATATTCTTCACTCCAAAAATTAATATTCCAAGCACCATGTAATAGTACTAGTATGTATTGACATGTAGATTGCTTTGTTGGTTCGTTTTCTCAAGATATATTCAATCTTGGATATAGCTTCTTCATGGTGGTCACACACTAATTTGTACCTAACAACACACACAAAAAAAGCAGCAAGGTACAAGTGTGTCAGCAATAAGGTTATTGAAATTAACACAACCTCCATAAGGAAAAGATGAAACATTAATACTTTATTTATTTAAATATTATCGTGTTCAAAATAAGTTACTACATTTTCCAAAAATTAAGTTGTATCTAGGCTTTCCACCATTGGAACATCCTAGAAAAGAACTAGAAAAAAATTCAATAATCATGAAACATATATATGGAGGAGGGAAGATGGATTTGATTTCCTCAGTCAAGTTATAAAGAATAAGAATGATAGCCTCTTCAATTTTAGGGCATAAGAGATTTTTTTTCTCAACTTCTCATTCTTGGAGGAAGGATGTTTAGGTCTTTCACAATGGTTTTTTAAATGAAAACTTTGTAAAATTCATATTAGGTCCCAAATAAGAAAGAACTAGAAAGATAGGATAGAAAAAGACTAACCAATAGTGGATAGAAGAAACACATAGAAACCAACCAGAGATAGAAACAAAAGAAAATATAGAAGGATTCAATTTCCACCAAGATTTAATACAAGAAGTGGTTGCCTTTCCAAATACTGCAAGAAATAGTTCAAACAAAAATGTGAACCATAGATGACTTCTTTGCAAAGAAAAATAGGTAAACATTAAATGCATTAAAATGATCCATAGTGTTCGTACAGGTGTAGTAGTAGGTTGATATTTATTTAAAATATATTCACTGACCTTACTAGCTTCAAACAGATACATACTATCCTTATTACCAACTAAAGACAAAATCTTTGCAATAAGTTACATTAAGGACCCCAAGCTATACATCAGACAAGAAGAAACATAACAGGACTATCATGTAAAGAGATCATATTTGATTTAAATATATAATAGCCTTGGGATTCAATCACCAAACCACCGACTGCAAAAGAGTAAAATTCCAATAATACACCTTGTAGGGTCTGAGTTGACACAATTAAGTCAAAGTGGAAGTAGAGAGGCAACGAGCCAAAATATTAACAAATTTAAAATGACTAGTTAAACAAATAAAACAATAGAACAATAATAATTTTAGATTTTAAATTTGAAGATGATTTGAGAGTGAGGGAAATAATAGGAGAGGGTACACAAAATGGGGGCACCAAAAATCAGACTTGAGCTACCAAAAAGAGCTAGATCCTAAGAAACAAAATACACGCTTTAAATGCCAACACAAAGTGGAAGATAACTATCAGAAAATACTGAGAGAGAGAGAGAGAGAGAGAGAGAGAGAGCCAAACTAGGAGGTCCCATCTAATGAAAAAAAAAACACTAAACAATTTGAAAGAGTAGCACAATAAAAACCACCTAGAATAAGCCCAAAATTAAGAAAAATAGAACCTAGGGTAGCACATAGACTAAAAACATGCTACAACATAGTAATACAAACTCAAAAATAGAGATCATAAAAATAGATGTTGATATTAAGTAAGAAACTAAGAAGGAACTTTATCATGAGAGAATTCTTTGAAGTAAAGGTTTCCTTCAACAACCTTATTATCCAATCAATCGGCTAAATTATTGTTTTTCCTGTAGCAGTGGGAGATTTAGAAAGAGGTAAATAATTGCAACATTTCCAAAATTGGATTTAAAAAATAATGAAGACTTAAAGATTCACACCTTTTATTTTTTGCTGCATTAAAAACAAACATAGAATGTCCCTTAATTAGAATTTCTTTAATCTTGAGTTTCATAGCCATCTTAAGACTAAGATTTAAGGTTTCCAACTATCTTATTATGTGAGTCATCTCCAAGTTTGTTTCTTATTTCTATTTGGATATTTTTATAAAAAGTGTATAGCTACCACACCAGCCTCATAGGGACTATGATTACCTTTAGATGCCCCATCATAATTTATCTTGAATTGACCATGGGAGGGATTTCCAAATAGCTCAAGATCTATTATTTTTCTTTGGACAAGATAAAATTGAACCTTGATTTGGTGGTATTTTGAGCATATTTTAATCCCATGAATAAAATCCATTCAAATTTTTAATATTTTTCATTATGTCATTGATAGTAGTTTTTTTCTATTTATAATATAGTTCATCAACTGAGTACAAGTAGTATAACCATCATAATGTTAACTGACTATCTGTACTAGAAACATAGATATTAGTATCTCAAAAACCTATAGTATAGCATATTTATAAACAAAGTATGGTTTGATGTCATTCAAACAAGATTTACAATTTAGACTTCCACGTGATCATATAAGACAAAAGTATACAAAAAACTAGATATAGAAGAAGTATATTAGTCGCAGCATCTCTCCTGCTAGTTATCATTATCATTGCTTTGCGTGTACTCATTAATTATCCATTGTTCATCACTATTTTCAGTATCTCTTTCACTTGAGTTATTTTCATCTCTATTAGCTAACTCCTCCCTCTTACTACTGTCGGTATTGAATTATGCATGCAGTGATCTTTGTGAACTAGGATCAACTAAGCCACTATTGTTAGCATTGTCTCTGTTGCTGCTTGTCTAAGTAGGAACAACACTGGTTAAGATGGCACTTTAGACGTCTTTAGGAAACATCACCATAGCCCCTTCCTTTATCAACCTCTAGAATCTATCCTTTGGAAGTTGGATGGTGGCAATGACCTGTGACATAATGGAAAAGTATGTGAGTTTTGAGTTAAAATCAGTAAGATCCATCTTCTTTGCTTGGAAAATGTCGTCATTTATTTGTCTCCAAATAATCCATAAGATTTCATTAGTTAATGTCAACCAAAATTCATTGAGGTTACTGTCAAAAGCCTCCACATAACCAAACAAAACTTCATGCCAAGACAAACCAAGGGTATTATTTCATTTGAAATCTTTGCCAGAAAAGACAGACCAAATGTTAACAGCCCACTGACACCCAAAAAACAAATGCTCATAAGATTCAAAACAATTACAAATAGAACAAAAAATAATATTTTTGACACCTTGAGAAACAAAAGACCCAATAGCATGCTTTTTCAATAAAAAGATCCATTTGAAACAATTTTTTTTGGGTTCAACATGAGAATGCCGTAAAAACTCAAAGACTAAATGCCACTTATTGCAAAACCAATTCAAACCCCAGGCTTGGTTGATATCACCAAAAATTCTATCATCATTATTAAAAAGTTTATATATTTGTTTGCAAGAATATTTACCATAAAAAGTTCCATCCATCCATTTAATGTGCCCAAGATTCTGGGAAGCATAAATACAATGACCAGGAAACAAGTTGGCAATTTTCTTTGCAATGAGAGTATATGTTTTTTTGTTTTTTTTTCTGTGAAGAAGGAATATCATACTTGCTGCACTAAATTCTTCCTAGGAGTATATTCTTCTATCAACCAATATATAACTGATGAGGGAGATACATTTTTTATGCCAGCCCTTAGCAGAGAAACATTGGGTAAGAGCAAGAGGATTGTCAATGAGGTATAAGCTCCACCAAATGTATCTGTCCAAAACTTAAAAACAAGGATTCTTCCATATAGCATATCTAGAGCATAAGAATGGTTAAACACGTTCCCATGCCTTCCACAAAGAACTGAATATATTAGACCCAGAGGCCCTCACATCAAAATCCCCCAATTAGATATCAATAAAAGGAACATTTTTCAAGGATTTCCCCTTTTTAATGGTGGACCTGACAATATTATCTCTAATAAGGATTTTCCATGTTCATTTCTTGAGACAGCCTTAATGATCCATTTGGAGGCCAATGCCATACCTTGTTTCTTAAGATCTTTAATGCCTAGACCACCCTGCATCCTTGGGGTGCAACACCACTCCCACTTGAAATTATGTATTTTCCTGTTACCTATACCATTTGACTATAAAACATGTCTAAGAATCTTTTCCACTTTATTTTTTTGGTGATTGGAAAGCATCCAAGTTGAAGCATAGTAAATGGCATGAGATGATAAAACCTTTTGAACAACCTGAAGTCTTCTTGCAAAGGATAGCATGTGTGTTTGCTACTTTATGTGCTTCTTTTCAAATTTTTTGAAAATCCATCTCCCCATTTCAGTTAGAGATGCATCAAGGGAAAATGGTATTCCCAAATACCTGACTATTGTGTTAGGTACAATCCATTTCCACCCTTTTTTATAGATCCAAGAGGGAGGGATATTGTCCCATCTAAGGATAACAAATTTGTAAGGGGATATTTTAGCTACAGAGGCTACACAGAATAGCTGGATCCTAGAAACAACTCTATCAAAGTTTTTTCTGAGAGTTCCACAAAAAGTATAGTTTCAATAGAAAATATTTCAATGAACAAATATTCTTTATTATGTAGGGATATACCTTTGATAAGGGGGCCAAAATCAGAGGCTTTAAAAATGTAGGACATAGCATCAACAACAATCACATATAGGGGAAGAGCAAGAGGGAAACCTTGCCTGATAGATCTACCAAGGTGGATAGGATCTGAAAGTTCTCCATTAACCTCAATAACTATATTATTTTCTTTGAACAAGACACTCACCCATTTCCAGAAGTATTCTAGAAAGCCTAGTTGCTTTAGAATAGCCAACACAAAATTCCATTCAATCCTATTTTATGCCTTTTCAAAATCTAGTAGAATCATAGAAACATTCTGATTGTCTACCTTGGCCCAGTGCATTGCCTCCAAGCTAGTAATTACATTTCTAAGAATATATCTTCCTTTAATAAATCCTTTTTGGGTTACTAAGATAATATCATTTAAAACCTCAGAAATCTTCCTATCCAACAACTTAGCAATCACTTTAAAATACATGTTTAATAGAGTGATTGGCCTCTAGTTCTTAACTTGGATTTTTTCTCCTTCTTTAGGGAGGATTTTGATTAATTGTCTATTGACATTCTCCCCTAGAGTTCCATTTTCAAAGGCATATCTGTATATTTCAAAGAGTTCAACTGAAATCCATTTTTTATTAGCTTTGTAAGATTCAACAGGCTTACCATCAATGCCCAAGGACTTCCCATTAGCTAGAGAGCCGAAGGGTATCTTCCACTTCTTGCATGGAAATTTCCTTTCCCAACATGTCATTTTGACTTTTTTTAATTTTCCTTGGAATGGAACTAATACATTGTTCCATACAAAGTTGGTTCCATTCATTATATTCAAAAGTGAAATGCTATTTTATAGAAATCCACAAATGTTGTCATAATATTTTGATTGTTTTTTTTTAACCCCTCCCAGTCTGAATACCACTGATTTCTTTTCTGCATTTTTTTATTCTAATAATTTTAAAAATGTATTTGGTTTCCCTGTCTCGTTCCTTGATCCAGTTGGCCCTAGCTCTAATATTTTGACCTTAGATTTTATATTGTTGGAAGTTCTTAGCTCCCCCTTAACTAATCAATCAACTCTTTTTCTAGATCCACATTGCCCCCCTTGTCCTTTAGGACCTTTTCAATTTTTACGAGGTTGGAGTTGAATGTCTTTTCTTTTAAATTTATTTCCTTAGCCTCTTTGGTACTGATGGTTTAACAAAGAGTTCTCCATGCCTCAACTAACTAATCCCATTTATCAATGGGTGAAGATTCTACAGACTGGTAATTTGAGAGAATAGCCACCATCCTAAGTGCACTCAGATTTTCCTCATTACTAATCATGGAGGTATTCAATTTGAATAGGTGTCTCTTAGAAATGTTCCTATTTTGACCTACTAGGTGACAATCATTTATGAACTGATAGGAGAATGGTTAGACATGCAGCTAGTAGGGGAAACACCAATGGGGTATTGACCTTAGTCGTGAATCATACCAAGTTCAAGCTTGTTAATGTATAATCTATCAAGTGTGCATTAAATTATGCACTTATTGTCCTAATTATTATACCATGTAAACCATATACCATCATAACTACCTCTAAATCCCTCCATAGGATCATAAAAAAAAATGTCTCTTAAACCTAGCCTAGAAGAAGTATTAATTTCCTTTCTAATTGAACCTCTCACCTCCTACTTTATCCCGAGGACATTCAATCATATTGAAATCACCAAAAATAGTCCATGCAGTAGTAGGAAAGTTGATAGTCAGCCACTCTCATATCTTACCTCTTTCCCTATAGTCATTTGGGGCATAAATATTAAAAACTCCTATAATTTTTTCCTTGATATTCAGAGTAATCCATAGAGCTCTATTGCATGGTGATGGGCCATGGGCAATAATTTTGTCACTCCATGAGGGACTGATTAGTGTTTCTATTCCCCCTTTTCCCCAATCATGGTCTGCATAAAGGGATTTAGAATTATCCCAAATAAGTTTTAAAACATTAAACGCTTGATACCCAGTGACTTTGATTTCTTGCAGACATACTATGTCCTTACCTTTGAGATTGTTTCACCATCTTCTGACTATATACTTCATGCCTGGCATTTCTATCCCTCTAACATTCTAGCTATGAATTTGTACCTTCATCATTGACCAATAAGGGGGGTTGTGTTCTTACATAATCTGGAGAAGCATTCAGGGATCTCATTCCCATTTGCCTTATTAACTCTATCTATTTTTTTCAAGCTATTGTTTCTTTCATATGTCTTTCTTTTCTTCTTTTTAGAAAGAACTTCAGTAAATCCATCCTACACTATTTCAGTATCAACAGTGGGTTCCTTTTCTAGTTGTCTCTTAGTATTCTGTGTTGAAGGCATGGAAACTATAGAATCATTCCTAAGTTCTAGAGATGGTTTAGTTGTAGGGGTAGAAATAGCATCTTTAGTAGCTTCTTTAATCCTTGACAGAGCAATTTGTTGACCATTTTTGTGACTGGAGTTATCACATGTTTGTACCTTAGTCCTAGCTGTTTCAAGGTGGATAGAAACAAACTTAATATTTTTCAAAATTATATGCATAGATGTAAGTAGGAAAGACAATTTCTCTACAAGTGGGCACTATCCCCATGTGCTTCGATCTATATGCTCATCTTCCAGGCTTTCGCTAGTTTTGTGGTGTTTCTCTTTTGTTGGGTGTGATTTTTTTCCTATGTGGTGTAGTGACCGGTATTTAGTGTCTTGTCTGCATCTTTCTTTCTCCCTTCATGTGCTTGGTCTTGTTTTTGGGCTCTTGTGCATTCTTTCTCTCTTTGGTTTTTTGTTTCTTAGGGCTTGACCTTTGGAATCACGGGCTTGTATTCTTTTTATCGCTCATGATGCTTGCAATCTTAGCACAGGTGGAAAGGATGACAACCCTAATCATTACAAGGAAATGAATTTTGATCCCGGATTGGCTAATGATGATGGTTGTGGTGCTCATGATATTAGAGGAATTAAGCCTTCTTACAAATCATTTGTAGCAGATGGGTCTAGTTCTAAGTGCCCAGAAACTGCCTTGTCTGAATGCATAACTGTCAATAAGAATGTGGGAGGTTGAGGAGAATCTTCCAACCCCAATGGAAATCTACAAGGAGGTAGTGATATTTCAGGTAGTCCCTGTGAATCCAGTGGAGTAGAAGGTAAGACCCCAAATCCTATTAGTAATACTCTTTCTTTGTCTCGAAATGAAGACATGTTGAATGATATTAATGAAGAACATAATAGGCTTTAAAATGTTACAATTTTCTTTGTGTGTATGAATCTAAGTTTCTTCCCACAAATAAATTTCTTGATGATTGGATCAATAATGTGTGGGGTAATAAACTTGGCATTATTGTGATTTTTATTCGGATGGTTCAAAAGGGGTTGTTTGTGGTTTTCTTTAAAAATCATTCAATGCAGGAAAAGGTGTTGAATAAATGTTTTTAGAATGTAGGGCAGACCATGTTTAGTGCCCTACCATGGTCCCTCAAGGGAAACCATGACAGTGTAGTTTTACAAGCTTCTCCTTTTTGGGTGGAACTCAAAGGAGTTCAACTAGAATTATGGCCCTTTCTGCCTCATATGCTTAATCCCTTGGGTACTGTTCTGCAAATTGAAGACACCAAAATCACCCTTCCACATATTAATGCCCGTATTGTTTTAGCCCCTACCCTGGGTGTCACATTCCCAGATGATATATCTATGAAATTTGATAATGAGATATTCAAATAGGAGGTGGCTAGGCTTGGTGATATTTGTGCATGTTTTCACTGCAAGTTAAATGAGCATATAAGAAAAGACTCTCCTTTGCTAAAAAATATCCAAAAATAATTGCATACTATTAATACTAATGACAGCCATAAGAACCCTAAATAGGATAAAGCTACTGTTGATACCCATGAAGATACTTTTTTTACTATGAATACTCCTCTATTTGAGGATGAATATGAGGTTAGACCTTCTTTCAAAACACCTTCTGAACCCATAGAGAAGACTTATGCTATTTGTTGATAGTAGTTTTAGAAATTGACCTCTCAATAAAGAGTAGCACATGATCCAGTGATGAATATTAATTTTTTTAAATACGTCTATTTCTTTCCAACCATATATTCTTAATTAGGAGAGAAGGGCTCACCTTCTAGATACATGCAAATAATGAACACTTATAAAGAGAAGGTCAACTCTAGAAATGAGAGTAGACTTCTTGTTAGAGGGGGGAAATTAACTAAGCTAATATTGAATCTATTTCCAACAATTTTGAGAAAATAAACAATTTAGCAGTATATGGTCTACTAACTCCATCATGTATGTATACATAACCCAAAGGAATCCATTATTTATTCCTAATTGATCTAGTCGCATGCCATTAGAATTCCATCTTGAAATGACAGCCAAGTGAAAAATCCAAATTTTTGTAAGATTATAGAATTCCAACAAAGATGCATTAGTTGATCTAAGACTTTAGGGACATCAAATATGTTGTTCTAGCACTCTTTAAAAAAATAGTTTCCTGATTTTGATTTCTCCCAAATAATCACATCTTCTAAATTTGAGAGGATGACTATTCAATTTTTTATTTCTTATGGGTATGCTTTCTTTAAATCACTAGAAATTGGCATAAAAAACTATAGATTTCCATCAGACAATATGAGAAGCACTTGAAGGCTCTAAATAAATACTAATGTTTTACTTTCAATCCCCATAATATTTTCAATAAAATTACTAAAGTTGGCGAGTTGTGGATTTGATTTGGTGGCTTATGGGCATTGCATGAGTCATCCAAAAAATTAGCTTTACCAACATTATGGATAAGTTATAATAGATGTGGACTAATAACATTTTTATAGGAGGAAATAAAGTTCTATATTTTGGATGCTTTAGGAATAGAAGTTTTTATAAATATTCTCTTAGGTCTATCATTATTTAGATACTTTATTAGCAAGCATGAAAAATGGATTCTCCTCGTAATATAAATTTTAACTCTAACGCATATCAACAACTTCCAAAGTAGCCTATGTGAGAACATGTTTAGACAAATGCAACACAAATTAAATTCAAGTGTAGGCGATGTAATAGAACAAAGTAGCAACTTGATCCACCATAACAAAACATCCCATAAATTATCCAATACCTTTACACATAAAACCATACAAAAAGTGAAGTGGATGATCAAATTAGAGAATCCAAACCAAGGGCTATTTAAAGAATTCATTTAGAAGGTTAAAAGAGAAAACTATAATATAAGAAATTCAATTATTACGAAAGAAGAAATAAATATTTTATATACAATTCTAGCCTACAATGTTGGGATGAGAAACAAAAGTATCTATCTTTAAATAAATATATCTTTTATGCTTAATGTCGTTGACCCTTTTTGGGCATTAAATTTAAAATAATAAATAAAAAGATGACATAATTAAAATAATATGTTTACAATAGATAAACAAGTGAAAATAATTGAAAACAGATAAATGAGAATCCCTTGTTAATCAAAGAAATGGAAAACATAGAGAACATGAAGCTTATGGTAAAAAATTGGAAGTCTCTATTTGGGACACCAGCATGATGCAAAGACATTTAAGTAATAGACAAAGTGATTGTTAAAGATGTTGCGAGGCGGCTCACTCATTATTGCTCTCCATCCATTTTCTTGTCAGAAATAAAAACTCTGGTGCTCTCTTTTTATTTTATTTTCTAAAACTATAGAATAGAGTTTTTTTTTTTTTTTTTAATTTATTTATTATTTTAATTTCTTTATTTATTTGGTTATTTAGGAAGATGGTCTATAGGATGAGCATTTATCAAGAGGAGGAAATAAGTTAATAAAAATTTATTCTATTGTTAATAATGACAAAGAGATTTTCAACCTATGTGAGCCTTATTTCTTTGATCCGACTAAGATACAAGGTTCATGGTTTGTTCTTGGTATCCATTGCCCAATACTCGTAGCCATAGTACCATTAGTATGACCATTAATAGTAGGTTTATAGCATTCACTCTTCATTTCATATAGACATCAAAATTACAAGTGTTATCATGGATTAGTCATTAGAGCTTTTGCCTTTGTCCAAATTACATTAGGATGACAGGCGATTAACAAAACACGAAGGTGGTCTATGGGGTTGTGACACCTATATCCCTGTTATAAATATAACATGACTTTTCTGGTAATGGAGCCTGATTATCTCTTAGATTCAAAGGTTTTATTCCAATTGTATTTCGATCCCTATAAATAGATGCACGGTTGATTTGAATCTATCACTCTTACATTAAAACATTTTTTTACATATAAAACCATTTTCTAAATATCCTACCAATTTACCTCATATACTACACAAATATATACAAAAATAAACAAACTTTCTCTAATAAACCAAAGAGGCACAAACTTTCTCTAATTAACCAAAGAGGCTAAAACTTTCTCTAACAAACCGAAGTGCCAACTATTAATTGAAAACTACCATTTTTAACTTATCCTATCGATGTGCCCATTACCCTTGCGGGTGTGACTGTTACAACCTTCTTTCAGAAAAAATCATATAAATAACAAAGCTCAGAGAAACAAATTTGTTCATTATTTTGTAAGTTCAGAACTTATTTTCTGGAGCGAAATTGCAAAGCACTGTGTTTTCAAATTCGACCAAAGTGTATCTATCGCATAAAGACACCATGGATCATGCTATCAAGTCTGGAATGGAGGCTTATAATTATGGACTGACCTGCAAAATTCGAAATAGAAATTGTTATGGTTGTGGCGAGCTGGGTCATTTTGTAATGGATTGCCCCATGAAGAGGAGGAACAATGGTGCACAGTTCAAGCCCAAGAACCAACAAAAGTACCATTTGAACCAGAAACCAAATGTAGAGGCAGAAACTAAGCAAATTGAAGATCAATTCAGAGATTTACAAGAACCCAGGAGCTGTTATGATTCTTATATAGAATATATCAATGATTATACTGAATATCCCACCAACATTAAATCTTCGATTGATGTCCATGAACTAGAAAATGTTCTTGTCTTCCATACAGCGGAAGAAAATCCATGCTTTGAATTAGATTCTAGTTGGGAACAAATTTTCTTAGAAAATGGCGTAATGACTGAAGGTACTACAAAAATTGGATCTCCAATTGATGTCCATGACTTGGAAAATGTTGATGTTGGACGTACTTTGGAGAAAAATCCAAGTTTGGAATTAGACTCAAGTTGGGAACAAATCAACTTCAGTGAGGAAGATTAAATATTTAATTTTCTGATTAAAAATTATTTGTGAATTTCTTATATTAAATTTGCAGTTCTCCTTTGCACTCTTTCTATCGTCTTAAAAATTTGAACTTCATCATATTTTTGTCTTTGCAATTCCATACTTTTAATTACCACATTGTCTAAATATTCTACACTAAAATGCAAATGTTTTAATTTTGTTGGAGGGTTTGATAATCCATCAACTATGAATTTTAGATTAGACAAATCGAATTCTAATCCCCCAACTTTTATATATCCTTCTTTTAATGAATCCTTCACTATAATCAGCATTGTCCGCAAAGAACAGGCAGCATAGAGAAAATGTTAAGAATGAGCAAAAGATAAGTTTTGCTGGAGCTCAACTGCAGGGTACCAAATAAGACCACCAAAACCCAATTTTCTCATACCATAATTCCAGCTGGAAAGAAGATGTACATTCCTCGGCACTTTTTTTCATTTTTATATCATTAGGTGTGGATTTATGAGTGAATTTAACGTGTTTTTCATTAGCATAGATTGTTTAAAATAGCATGCTTATTTAGAGTCACATTTCAAGCTGTTATCATGTTTTAAGCAGTGGTTTAAGTGAGCTAAAGAAAAGTTGTGCTGTCCTGAAATCATATCTGAATCAAATTCAGCTTATGTAATTACTGTAACATTATATGCGACCAGGCCTCGAATTTGATGGTTGTATTGACCTTTTCCCACTTATATATATAAGAAAATTAAAATCACTAGGGATTTTCATTTCTTACACATGCGACTGTATCTTAAATTATATATAATATTTAAATTTAAAAGAATTATTAAATTATTTGTAAGTTACAAAAAAAATTGACAATGACCAAACCGTCAAGAAAAATTCATGTGACGGGTAGGGGTGACTGAAAATTCCAAGCTTGTATGGGACTGAGTAGATAACTGCACCTGCTCCATGAGTATTTTAAGATATATGTGTTTTTCATTAGTCTAAATTATTTTAACATATTCAGATTTCACTTAGTAAAGAAAAACTCAAACTTAAGGTTTCATTTCAGGGCAAAAGCACAATATTCAAACTACGAATATTTTAGTGATCATAAATGAAGGATATGTCATTGCAAAACTACCAAGAAGGAAAGTCATTGTAGTTGGGAAACCTTGATGTAATAGTACATTGTACATATATGCGGGAAAATGTCGAGTAATCCAAGTATTTAGTTGTAGACTCCTATATACCACCTAGATATAGAAAATTTTGGTTGAAGAATTTCTACCTTGCTAAGAATTCTATAAGGGTGCATCCACCAAATATTACAAAATGTTATAAGTTGTTTGACAATCTAATAGGTTACCGAGTGTAGAAAATATTTTGAGAAGCATTGCTAGAAGGAACAATCTTCATTCAACACTAGTATGTGTACAACAACAAAATTCTCTGCAATTGAAAAGCTACCATAGAGAAAATGTTAAGAATGAGAAAAATGAAGGCAAAAATGGTGATCTCCTTATCACAAGACAAGCAAATATGCATAATCCCAAATTGTCTTTAAGAAATGAGAGATAAGGCATCCATTATATAGAAACTCAAAAGGGAGGTTTCATTATGTATTTAACTATATTCGACAATATTACAAAAACAATAATAAAGAGTTACCACTATCAACAACAAAATTAAATATATACAATCATATATTTAATATGTGACAATAGAGTCAAGAAAGGCAGCCCAGGGACCTCAAAAATTTATCCAATTTAAACTTTAATCCACCAATCAGTACTTCTCCAATTATTAAGTCCCTACAAGATGTATGCCTTTGAAATACTTGAAACAAATAACTGTCTGTCGGTTTACCTTGTCTA
>MU224254.1:1547432-1558947 GCA_018584345.1 Thuja plicata | reverse complement strand
ATTATACTTGTCTCTTAAATAGACATGATATTCCTTAATTCTTGGTTCTTGATTCTTGGCGTGAAAAACAATCCAGCCAAATAGATTTACAGCTTTAACTCCTGATTTATCTCATAGTTATCTTCTTCCCAACTGTATAAATCACTTACTTAACTGTGGTCGAGTAAAAAAAATCAAAAAACCAGTTAAGTCTATCCTTTAGCTCTGCCAGCTAGATATTTTGTCATTTTCAGATCTCTCTGTTCTCTCGGTCAATTCTGCAGTTCGTCGCCGGTGATATCTGCCAGTTCCATCGGTGTAACTTCATTTTGCTTCGGGATCTCTATCCGTCGGGCATCATTGGATCTTGCTCATCGGGAAACATTGTCTTCTGCTCATCGGGCATCATTGTGACTTTATCTCTTTCTTTACCGATGGTGTGCACTCCGCCGGTGTAGTCTATCACTTGGTGAATACTTGACTTTTATGCATTGCTAAAAGCATAACCTTTATTCCATTGATTCTCTGAAGTCTTTGGCATTATGTATATGACCATACAGATGATATCAAGTTGACATCAATGAAAATACAAACCATTAACTAATTTAATGTCTTGCATCATCTTCAACTTAACATTATCAAACATTCAATTAGTTACATGTCATCACATTAGTGTTGTCATTCTCCCCCTTAATGTCCATTAAAAATAACATGAAGTAGATAAGCTTCTTGAACCTTTCACGAGCTAGAGGCTTTGTGTAGATATCTTCTACCTCATCTTCTGTACCACAATACACAATTTTAATAAACCCTTATTGGACCGATTCCCTAATATAGTGATGTTGTATCTATTTGCCTAGTTTTTGTCTGGTCCTAGTCTAAATCAAAATTTTAGGCTAGCAAGTTTTTGCAAATAATTCAAGTTTTCTAACTCTGCTTTACACAAATTGAATTGGTAGGCCAACAATCTAGAGGAGATTATAATGGACATGTCACGCTTTCATAATTATTAATTTCTTTAGCTCTGATCAATAGAAGAAGGTTGTGTAAGTATAACATCTTGTAATGCTGCATTATTTATGGGAGCGAAGAATCAAATACTAGGTTTCTAAAATGATTAGCTGGTTTATCCCACTGACAACCAAGCCAAAAATGAGGTTTATATATTGAAGATGAGATCATTTAGAGCACGAGAAGATCCTATTTAGCTTTTCTTTCTTCCATAGAAGTTAGAACAACATTTTTATATTTTGAATACCAGATCTAAACTCAAAAAGCAATACATGCTATATCTGAGTTTAAACCTAAATAATAGCCTAATGGAAAGAACTTAAGTTTCAGAACCATCCCCATCTTGAATCTAAGGAAATTGACAAAATAGCATTCTTCTATCATGACATCTAAGCTGAAGTTTACTACATAGGATGACTTTACTATAACAGATTTGGAAATAACCTCTACATAAATGTTTGCATCAAATATTTCCAATATGAGAAAAATATATCAGTTTTACTTGAACATGACTAGAAAGGAGATAACAACATTCTGCACACCCACAAAATGATGTGGATTAATTTTTTTGTCTTGGACTTTGGAGAAAACAGGGGAGCTTCAATTTAATACTCAAAGTAGAAGTTAACCCCTAATTTATGATCTTTCAACAATATTTCACTTCTATGAGGTATTCTAATCTTCCAATAAATAGTTTTGATCTTCTGCATAGTTCTAAAATCTCTATCTTCCATGAAAAGAGCTATGCATTTCACATTGTAAATGCAACCCCAGCCTCAGAAAACATGAAAGTGTTGAAATTGGATAAAGAAAGTAGATAAATTACCTCTCTCAGATGCAACATATAAGCTAAGGTTACACCATGGGAAGAAGTTACTACATAATAAAACTGAGTACAGTATAATTTTAATTTCTCTGTAGAAAATAGTAAAAACGGACTGGTTCAAAATATTGAACCACCTTTAGCTGCAAATCTTGAGAAACATACTAAAGTTTTGAATCAAGGTAAACTGATCAAAAATAAGATATATATCTCATTTATAGCACCTAAGCTAAAAATTCACCCCGTGAATAGATTTATAACATTAAAAAGAAGAGTAAAATGTAGCCTAAACTATTGTATAGCACCTAGACATGCAAAGGTTTGGCTGAAGAATTTCTACCTTGGTAAGAATTCTACAAGGGTGCAGAATGCTATAAGCTATGTGATGATCCAATAGGTTTCCAAGTGTAGAAAATCATTTGAAAAGCATTGCTAGGACAAACAATCCCTATTCAACAGTAGAATGTGTATAGCAAAAAAATTGTCTGCAATTGAAAAACTACCATAGAGAAAATGTAAAGAATGAGCAAAACATAAGTTTTGCTGAGATCAAATAAACAAAATAATAGTTTGTTTTTTTCATAGGACCTCAACTGCAGAGTACCCAATAAGACCATCAAAACCCAATTTTCTCATGCCATAATTCCATCTGGAAAGAAGGTGAATCATTAGGTGTCCATATATGAGTTTATTTTCTAAGCGGTTATATTACCATAGATTGTTTAAAATAGTATGTTTATTTAGAGTCACATTTCAAGCTATTCTCATATTTTAAGCACTGGTTTAAGTGTTGTAAAGAAAAGTTGTGCTTTCTTGAATTCATATCTAAATCAAATTCAGCCTATGTAATTACTCTTAAGATCATATGGGACTAGGCCTAAAATTTGATCGATGTATTGGTCTTTTTCCACTTTTGAGTCTTATATGACAAGTTGAAAAAGGAAAGGAAAGGAAAGGTCCTTTTATAGTCCACTATACTAGCCATATGTTTTTGGGTCTACATATGGTGACAGTAATATGGGACTACCCCATACTCCTTGCGGGAGACATCCATTATGCTACAAACGAGGCGTACATATGTATGATAAATATATGTTATTTTATATATATGTTCTTTTATTGTATATATGTATGATAAATATATGTTATTTTATAATATAAATGTTTCTATTTTGTTTATTTTATATTTTATTAATTTAGGATATTTTTAAAATAAGATATATGAATTTAGGATAATATATATTGTATTTTATTGAATAATATAAATAGGTTATTTTATAATACATGATATATATGTATGATAAATATATATTATTTTATAATAAAAATGTTTCTAATATGTTTATTATATATTTTATTAATTTTTAATATTTTTAAAACAAAATATATGAATTTTGGAAAATATATTAGTATGCAATATACATGTTTTTATATTTTTTATTATATATTTATATTACTTTAAAATCTCTATTTAAAATAAAGTATATAAACTTAGAAACTTTCTTCATTATTTTAGTATTTTTTTCTATATTATTAATTTATAATAATTTTCTAGTTTTATATTATTTTTATCACAAATAAAAGTTTCTATATAAATTATTTGTATATTATTATTGATTTAAAATAATTTTCAAATAAAATATATAAATTTAGAAATTTGTCCACTAAATTTGAGAGTTTTACATATATTACTAATTTATACTTATTTTCTAAGTTTACAATATTTGTATCTATACAAGTAATTCATATCACCAAGAATTTTCATTTCTTATCAACACAAGATTGTATCTTAAATTATATATAATAATATATATTTTTAAATAGTAATTAAAGTATTTGCATTGCTTTGTTAAGAATAAAATATTTATTATATGTATACTAATTATATTGATAAAATATTTATATTTACAAGAATTATTAAATTATTAATTCGTAAATTAGAAAAAAAAATGACAATCAAAATTTATCTTAAAACTTAAAATGAAAGGCATTAAAATGACCAAACTGTCATTAAAAAATTATATTATAGGATGGGAGCTTACCATGATTAGAAGCTTGCCAAGAAATTGAATTGTTCGAAGGTCTACATTGAGGGGCATTCTAACAATATCATTAGATGTCTCAAAGGATTAAGTCACCCCTCGTGGACTAGTAGCAACTTAATTTCCTCCTCCTTGAAGATTATAAATTCTTTTGATAATATTCATATTTCCCATGGCTATAGGGAAATAAATACTAAGGCAGACTAGCTAGCCATTGTTGGGGTAAAAGTTGACTCGTCCATCTTGTGGTATGGTGAGCTAGATTTTAGTAATGATGCCAAGGCCATTCAAAGCGTGGAGCATACCCTTGGAAAAGTGGGATTTAATGTCACTGATTCTAATCATGAAGAGAAGTGATAGTTTTATTATGATTTATGGTGATCTTTGTCCTTTCGAAAGATTGGATAATTATTTCTTGGAGTATTCTCACACTTTTTTGGTGTTTAAGGCTTTAATCAGCTCTCATATTGCCAAATTTGGTAGTCATAAAAGGCTTTCTATTTGTTGTTCATTATCCTTTGTGCCATTTGTGATGTGAACTTGAGTCTTGTTATACACAGAATGAGAGGTGACAGGAAGAGAATTTAGCCCTTGGTGTTTGATGAGTGGAGAATGAGGCCTAGGGTTTGGAAGCTTTTATAGAATGGTAATGTAACGATGTTTTTAGAGAGACTCCATTGTCGTAACCCTTTGGTTACTAGGTTTTTAAAGAAGGAATAGCGGAATGGATGTATGAATATCTATGAGAGAAATGTGATTGTTGATGAAGGGATTATAGCTGAAGTGACTTAGCTTTCCCTTGAGGGAATTAATTTTTATAGGGACTGTAGGATCATGAAGGCTGCCGTGAAAAGATTTCCCAAGGAGGAGGAAGAGTAGTAGAGACTAGTTAAAAGTAATAAAAAGTACTTCTCCCTAACTATCATCAAGATGATTTGGCAGAGTTTCTTGTTTATGGTTACCACTTTGTGTTCCTCAACCACTTCTACCAGAGGAAAAAATATATATTTTCCTTTTTACTTATAGAGTTCCTGGAGTGTCAGTATCGTTGACGCTAGGACTAACCCAAGTAGTAATCCGGCTCTCTATGAGGGTCTTATAGTTTTAAGTTATGATTATTTCAAAATGCATATTGTTGAGCATCCTATTATTGAAGATGTTTATTCAGATGAGAACTCTAGTGAAAGGGAAGATGAGGATGAGGGTTCTAAAATAGAGATTGAGGGTGATTTGGAAACCCCTATTACACCAGTTTTTAAAAAGAAAAGGGAAACTAATCACTCCCTCTTCCTCCTTGGTTTTCAAGAAGAATAATCTGACCCCCGAGCTTGGGATGTAGCAAGAAGAAACAAATTATGGAGGATTTTGAGAGTGAATGGATGGAGGATAAAGCTACAGATGATGGGGGTTCAAACATTGATGTTCATGCTAGGACAGAGGCCTCCTCTCCAAAAGATAAAACTAATCTTTCTTTCCCTATCACCATGATAAAAGATAGGGGTTTATTTTATGCTCTCTCCCCTCATCTTGATCCCCCTAAGGTTGTAGGGTCTACCTAGGGTAATCATTAACATAGAAAAGTGAGCTTGGATGAAGGGAATTCCTGTGGTGGTAAGGAAGCTATTAACATTAAGAATGTTCCCTTCGAGGAAGTTGTCATTTTCAGTGCCCTGGATTATTATAGTAAAGATAATTTCCTTCATATGGATAAATATGGTGCCTTGGGATCTTACAAAATCATGAACTAGGTCTTTCTAGAGGTGAAGGGGATCAAAACCAAATAGATTTCTCTTTTCAACAAATTATGGGTGATGTTGAGGCTATGGCTATAGAGTTTAACATGAAATATGATTCCATAGAAGCTATGATTGCTACTATGGAAGCTTTCCTAAAGAAAATTGGGGAAAAAAGCTATAAGATCCTTAAGGCCTCTACCAAGCATTTGAAGATTATGGTGGGGAATTTGGAGTAGATCAACTAGGAGAAGACTATTATCCAAGTACAGAAGGTGAAGAATACCAACCAGAGGAGAATGTGGTTACAAGGAGGAGGACTCGAGCCAGAGAAAAGAAGAAAAAGGCCCTCAAGTCCAATAAGGTTATTGAAGACCTTCGGGCTCCTGCTGATAAGATGACTCACATGGAGTTTGAAGTCGCCGAGCTTCTTTAAAACCTTGCTTAGTTTTTCTTGTTCTACCCTTTTTCTGTCTAGTTGCTTGCCTTAGGCTAGCCCCTAGTTGTCTACTTGTTTTTTCTTTATTCTTTCCATCTTGTAGGTTCAGTCTTCCTTAGTCATTTTTTTGTTGTATTGGACATTAATTATCATATTTTTTTAATCCTTTGTGATTGGGTTTCGAGTCCCTAAAACCTATTTTTCATGTAATAAAAAACAATACATTTTTAACACATGTCTTTTGTGTCTTCAATTAATGGTATACCATCAACCATTTTTAATCTTTTGAGTAAAATAAACCCATTAAAACTTAGGTGACCATATATTATATGCCAAATTTTAATTTCACTCATTTCACTATATGTTAGTGCTTGGTTCCCACAAGTAAAATGAAGTGGAAACATCCTTGTTGTCCTAAATTTGTATATGTAGGATGATAATCATAAAAAATAAGAGATTGCATAAAGGTACACCTCTTAAAAACTATTGTTCAGCTAATGGAGATGAAATACATTGCTATTGCATTCATATTATCAGTTACATTGTACTCTAAGTATTGATCATATTCAAATTTTCAAATTCATAATTGATCATTACATTGTGAATTCAGACTGAATGTAATAGATAAATGTTATTTTCATATTACATCTTTCCTATTGGAACTTAGAGGAAATTGTAGAAAAGAAAGCATGATAGAAGCATGATTAGGGGTCCATGCATTTCCTTGTAGAGTCTTCTGCATTTAGGAGCTGGTTGTCTGGTTTGTCCAAGTCTTCATGTCTTTGTCATTAGTCTTCATGTATTGCATCTTAGGTGTTAGGACCTTAATATCACATAGTACATTTCCTTGTTAAAGGAATAACAACCCTATTAAAGGTATACAACACCCTGTTAGGGGCCAACTGAGCTTACAACTCTTACAACAAAAACTTATATTACAAAGTGTTCTATGTAATGAACAAAACAAGCATCTTCAATGCTTAGATAGTTCCAGTCATAGCTCTTTAATGATCTTTGTCAACCTCTGCTCTCGCATATACCATTCACATACATACATATCCTTTCTTGTATCATATCCTCATCTCCCTTTACAAAAATTCTTCATATATATATATATATATCAAGTCAACCCTTTTAATTAGTATTACATAGTCGTCTCTCAATACAAAATAGAATTAATAATGTAAAGAGAAAATGCAATGTTGATGCTCTTACATAACCAAAATATAGTTATCCAAAATCATAATCCAACTTAGCTTGCTAGGAGTCAATGAAATATTCCTTAAATCATCGCTACTTGTTCAACTGCTATGTTACATTGTTATGTTGTCTGTGTATGTCTTCAAATCTCTCTAACTCACTGTAATCATCTCCAAAACCAAATCGATCTCGGGTGGAGGTCATACATACTCCATAGTATCTTTCTCTAAGCTCGGTAGTCATAAAATGTCATAATTGATCTTCTGTACCCAAAACAATATTGTTATACTATGTATTTCTACTTATGTACTTAGTTATTTTGAAGACTATATCTCCAAAATAGAACTTCATTCCAAGCGATCAATATATCAGATGTGTTACCATAAATGAAAACCCATAAGTGTCTCATACCATACCAAAAACTATCAGTTGCCAACAATAAGAAAAAGAGAGATATACAGTTTGATGTTGATGATTTGGTATGTGAAAATCTGGAGAAAGAGAGGTTACCCAAGTGGAAACATAGAAAACTAATGATGATGAAAGTAGAACCATGAAAAATCCTTAAGAAATTTCGAAATAATGCTTATTAACTATGTAACTACCTTCAAACATTGGTATATCTCCTATTTTTAATGTGTTAGACTTAACACCATCTAAAGGTGATGTACATGTAGGTGATTCATTGCAGGTAACTAATCAAGGATAAATTATGGACTTTCCACTCCTAGAACTAGTGAAGCTTGAGAAGATCCTAGGTACCAAAGTTGTGAAGTAAAAAGGGAACAAAGTCTACAATGAGTACGTTGTTATATAGAGAGAACTCCCTGACTCACATGCATTATGGATGTATGAATATCAGATAAAGAAACATGGCACAACCTTGTAGGAACTCATCTCAAGTGTACTTGATATTCAATCACCTGGGAATTATGTGGAAGGGGCACCCCTGGAGACAACACTCATGGAATGCCGTGAGTCTAAATAAATCTAAGGAGGAGTCAGTAAGGGTGTGTAATTTAAGGACTCAATTTTTTAAGGCCATTGACCTGAGCAATACACATAACTCTTCATGATTAAACTGTTCAAAAGTGGTCCAGGTTAGGGTAGATTTAATTTTGTTAAGTCCTTAGGGTGTTTTGGAGTTCAAATGAACCAGTTGGTCAAGATCCCAAAAGGAATAGATGCATTCTCAACACAAATGTAAAATGTGTACTATCGACATAACTTACCCTGATGAAGCCATCAAGAATTGGTATGACTCAAAATGTGCCACCCCGATGGAACATGCTCTTTGAATGATCTGTGTATGTTACTTCGATAAGACTGGGGATCGGTATGACTCAAAATGAGCTACCCCAATGGAACATGCCATCCTAGTGATCAGTGTATGTTACTCTTATGAAGTTATGTGGGATCGACAAGTCTAAAAATGAGCTACCCCAATGGAATAGTCTATCCCTATGATCGGTGTGTGTTAATCTAATGAAGGGAACGAACATCGATATGACATGAAATGTGCTATCCAAATACCCCATGAAGCCAATGAGAGTTAGTGTAATTGGAATTTTGTTTGGTCGATGAACACGTGCTCAAAATGTCAACACAAAGTCAAAGATAATTATAAGAAAATACTAAGAGAGGGAATAGGGGAGACAAACTAAAAGGTCCTATATGGTGACAAAAGTACAAACCAACTCAAAATATTAGTACAACAAAAAAAACCTATAAGAAGCCCAAAATTAAGAAAAATAGAACCTAGGGTAGCACATAGAAAAGGTTGTAATACAAACTCAAAAATAGAGATTATAAAATAGATCTTGATATTAAGTAAGAAATTAAAAAGAAACGGTGAGATATTTAGAAAGAGGTAAACAATTGCAACTATTCCAAAATAAACAAAGAATCTCCTTCAATTAGAATTTATTTAGTCTTAAGTTTCATATCCATCTTGAGACTAACATTTAAGGTTTCCAACTAGCCTTAATATTTGAGCCATCTCCAAATTTGTTTATAATTTCTATTTGGATGGTTTTATCATAGTTTATAACTACCACACTAGCCTCCTAGGGACTAGGATTACCTTTAGCTAATCCATCATAGTTGATCTTCAATTGACCATGGGAGGGATTTCCAAATAGCTCAAGATATATTATTTTTATTTGGACAAGATCAAATTGAACCCTAATTTGGTGGTATTTTGAGCATATTCCATTTCTCTAGAAGATTTTAATCCCATGAATAAAATCCATTTAGATTTATAATATTTTTCATTATGTGGCTGATAGTAGTTTCATAAATTGACTTATCAATAAAGAGTAGCACATGATCCAATGATGAAGATTTTTTTTTTGAAAATACATCTATTTCTTTCCATCCATATATTCTTAATTTTGAGAGACCACCTTCTGGATACTTGCAAATAATGAAGAATTATAAAGAGAAGGTCAACTCTAGAAATGAGAGTTGATTTTTTTTAGAGGGGATAAAATTAAATAAGCTGATATCGAATCCATTTCTAACAATTTTGGGAAAATATACAATTTAGCAGGAGATGGTCTACTGAATCCATCATGTATCCAGACATAACAAAAACAAATCCATTAGTTATTCCTAATTAATCTTGTCTCATGCCATTATAATTCTACCTTGAAGTCTTAGCCAAGTGAAAAATCCAAATTTTCATAAGATTATAGAATTCCAACAAAGATGCATTAGCTGATCTAAGACTTTAGGGACATCAAAGATGTTTTTCTAGCATTATTTAACAAAATAATTTCCTGATTTTGACACATCTTCTAAATTTGAGAGGATGACTATTTACTTTTGTATTTCTTGTGTGTATTCTTTCTTTAAATCACTAGAAATTGGCAAAAAAATTATAGATTTCCATTTGACAATATGAGAAGCACTTGAAGGCTCCAATAAGAACTATTTTTTTTACTTTCAATCCCCACAATGTTTTCAATAAAAATGCTAAAGTTGACCAATTATGGATTAGATTTGGTGGCTTATGGCCATTCCATGAGTCATCCCAAAAATTAGCCTTAGAAAATTATGGATAAGTTATAATAGATGTGGACTAATAACATTTTAGGAGGAAATATAATTCCATATTTTGGATTCTTTAGGAATTGATGTTTTTGTAAATATCCTCTTTGGTTTATTATTATAGAGACACTTTATTAGAAAGCACAAAAAAAAAAGATTCTCCTCATAATATAAATTTTAACTCTAACGCATATCAACAACTTCCAAAGTAACCTCTATGAGAACAGGTTTAAACAAATGCAGCACAAACTAAATTCAAGTATAGGTGGTGTAAAAGAACAAAGTAGCATCTTGATCCACCATAAAAAAATATCCCCTAAATTATCCAATACCTCTATACCTTAAATCATACAAAAAGTGAAGTGGACGATCAAATTAGAAAATTGAAACGAAGAGCTAATTAAAGAATTCATTTAGAAGGTTAAACAAAAAAATTATAATATAAGAAATTCCATTATTTCGAAAGAATAAATAAATATTTTATATGCAATTCTAGCATATAACGTTGGGATGAGAAATAAAACTTTCATCTTTAATTAAATATATCTTTTATGTTTAATGTCGTTGACCTTTTTGAACATCTATTTAAAAATAATAATAATAAATTTGACATAATTAAACTAATATGTTTACAATAGCTAAACTAGTGAAAATAGTTGAAAACAAATATATGAAAACCCCTTGTTAATCCAAGAAATGGTAAACATAGAGAACATGAAGCTTATGGTAAAAAATTGGAAGTCTCAATTTGGGACACTAGCATGATGCAAAGAAAAATTAAGTACATAGCACAATACAAAAAAACCTCTAATTGTGCAGCACAATATAAACAATTAAGACACAACAAAGTGGTTGGAATTCCAAGGATAACTCTATAAAAAGTTATTTGGTACACTAGCATGATACAAAGAAAAATTAAGTACATAGCACAATACCAAAAAATCTCTAATTGCACAACACAATATAAAGAATTAAGACACAACAAAGTGGTTGAAATTCAAATCATAATTCTATAAAAAGTTATTAGTTCTATTAGTTCCTGTCATAGGCTTTTTTAGACATCAACCAATTTTTAACAAGTGATTAAACTATGTGATTTTAGCCAATCATTTTATTTTTCAATTTTGTTAATAATATCATATATTGATAGTTAGTAAGTAAAGTTGCAAATTTAGTTTTGTGACAATCTTTTTAATTTACGAGTATATATATATATATATATATATATATATATATA
>MU224254.1:1533597-1547306 GCA_018584345.1 Thuja plicata | reverse complement strand
ATTTTAATTTAATTATTAATTTTCTTTTAAATATAATTAGATAAACATATAATAAAATATGTTTTAACATATAAGAGATCCATTCTCTATTTAAGATGGGTATGCCATAAATAGTTTAGGGGAGAGGGCCCAATAGTTGATCGTGGTCCAATAGTTGATCACTCACTTGTGAATATATTATCCACTCTTACCACATATTTTCACTATATATTGTAATTAAATAATCCGCATGTAAATAAAAAAAAATTCCAAATGTTGAAAAAAATGGACCAATACTTGAACACATGAGAACCTATAAATGTTATATTAAAAACACATAAATAAACTGAAATAAATAACTTTTTGTCTCCAATAAAATATCATAGCTATCTATTATATGTGTGTCACTTAGAAAATAATATGCCCACTTAATAAAATAAGATGCTCACTTAAACAAGTATTGTTATCTTAGTGTACAAATAATATTCTTATGTGTACAACTATTGGGATACCAATGTATATGCATTAGAGTATTTCATATTAACAATTCTTCTTATGAAAAATATAAAAGGTTAGCCCTTACAACTGCTGGTCCCTCTCCCCTTACTGCCTTGTATTTTCCCATGAAATGTGTGAGAATGTCAAAAAATTTAAGTGTTCAACTATTGGTCCCTTTGTGTTGGATATAAGTTGTATATTGTATAATAATGTGTTATTTTTATAACAATAAATAATTTTTTGTGTTGAAGTATTAGTCCTTTTATGTTGGATATAAAAGTTAGGTATAACAAATATTTATGATTACTAATAGGTATTTGGTCCATTTAAGTTGTATATATGTTATATTTTATATAGAAATACAATATTCTACTAATAACAAATGACATTTTTAAATTCAACTAATAGGGACTATTAGATTAAGTTTTGGTCGAATCTTTAAAAAGTCATTTTTTGTACATGTTTCACTAGGCATGCTATTTTAACAAGTTGTGTGATGAGTCACACCTTCAAACCTTAGTTGTAGATAGTTAAGTGTCCATTTTACATTTCTAAAAAAAAAAATGGTCTTACAATATTCCATGCAACAGCTACATGTTGACGAAGTTAGCCCTCACGATTACTGGTCCCCCTCCCCTAATCATTGTGCAAGAAAGTATAGACTATTAAAACCATAACTACGGATTACTCTTTTGTTCAATAAATATTGATTACTCTTTGATTTCCTTTTGCGCAATCTTCCTACAGATACTACACAACAAATAATTCAATACACCCTTGCTTGATGAGATCTCACACACCAACATAGGTATATAAGTGTTTTCTTATCTTTTTCTTTCTATGCATTTGATCATATTTTCACACGCACGATTGGGGTTGGAAAAATGATGAAGAGATTCGTCGGATCAAACCTTGCAAAGAAAGAAATCTACAACTATAACTACTTGGTCTGATTTTTATTTTTATTACAAGCAAGGAAGTCTTGTTTTCTTTAACCCTAACTCATAATTGTCTCAATTAGTGATAATGCTAGTGACTACTCATCTTATCTGATTACTACTCCTCTCTTTATTTTTCTAATGCATACATTTTATTTGCTTAGTGAGTTCAAGCCAAGTGTTTTCTACCTGGTTTGAACCTGTAACCTTCAACCGATCTATACAACAGAGAGAGAAAGGCATTTTTATAAAGAAAACAATCTGTTAAATTTGCTCTTTTTTTCAAGGGTATGTTTACCATATTCTTACATATTTTTCTTGAGCTGTATTTTAAGAACCTTCCAAGAATTTGTACAATATATGAGAAAATTAAATTTATTGTGCAAAATCTATTAATGATACTTCTTAAACTTTCATATTTTGAGATTTCATTTCATCTGTAGAATTTCTAGGTGTTCAATGATATGCGTAGAGCTTTGGGGCACAAAGTATCTATAATAATATTTGAACTGAGACTGACCTTAAAATAAATATGGAAAAACTAAAAAAAGAATCGATGCTCCTATTATATTACCTTAGAAACTGGTAACAGAGTTATATATGTTTATCTTAAAAACTAGAGTAGAAGAGTCCTGCTAATAAACTGTCTTATTTTCCTCCTCGAGTCCACTGAATAATTTACAATCTCAGCTTTCTTGGACCTAAAAAATGAGGACAAGGCTTCCACATTCCAAGCCACGGACTCCACATTTTTAATTCTTTTCACAGTCTTATTAGCCTTATTCAAACCAGGGATGACATTCTTCCTTTTTTTTTTTAGGGTTTTAACCCATGCTAATAGGAACACTATTCTCCTCGTATACTGGTACGAAGTCTGAAACTATGGCTGGGTAAATGACATCTTCTGGGGAGACCCCGAATCTGAATTCTAAGGATTTGGAGGATGATGTTGGTCAGGAGAAAGCTACTATGTCAAACCATAAAAATGATGATATGGAAAAAGATTACATAGAAATGGAGAATGATCTATTCTGAATAATCAAGGAAATATTGTTATTGAACTTGATGGGTGTTGGTAAATAGTTTGTTCTTCTTTTTTATAATTCTAAAACACCCAAATATGAATAAGCAATCGAATACAACAGTTGGGAAATTGTAATCATAAACAAATTTCCCTCTGAATTTAAAGGTACAGCTCCCTTATATGAATGATTTTCAGTAAATTTTGATCTTTCCTAATCTAACAGGGATATGTTCTTGACCTGAGAATAGAAGAGGTAAACCAAGCTAAACCCAGATGAGAAATAGCTTAGGCGGGGTGGATTCAACTTTAAATCTAGCCAACTCTGAGATTTCATGAATCAAATTAACTCCCAAAATTGGTAGTGCATGAACTTCTACAGAAAATGCAGATGCAAGACTAAAGATTAATGACGAAATGCTGATGAATCAATCTATATCATAGAAATGTTTCCCAACTCAGGATAACAACAGATCTTCCCCTAAATTAATTGTATCAAATCATAACACAGAAATTTGGTTCAAATACAGATTACAAATCTGACTTCAAAGAAACATTGGAATTTAATAGAAAGACAAATGAAATGCAATGGAGCAGTTAAAGAAATGGTATTTAGACACACACAATTGACTCAGAAAAAATGCTATCTTTCACAACAAAATTTAGCCGACCTTTCCATTGATTTTGGAAATAATAAATATAGAGTCCCAGATTGGGCCGTTACAAAAAAAAGGGGGTAACCAAAATGGTTCAACTTCCCCAATTAGAAATAATAACCAAAGGTTTATCCATTACAACATAAATCAAAATTTGGTACAAAGAGAAAATCTATTCAAGCTTCAGTTTCATTCCCTTTGCCTAATTTATCCCTATAGGCAGTGACAGCTGTGATAACTCTCATGAGGTCCTCATGTCTGTTGACGTGGACATTGGTGTATCAGATGAGCCATCTGAAATGCTCCTTAGCCAGACTCTTAATTTCATCAGTCTGGTCCTTCAATTCTTCCATGGCTTTATAAATACATCCACTCAACTGCTGGAGTTCTGGCACTTTGTCCAAATGGGTGGAAGATTGCTCTGACAACTTGTCCACATAATCAGGAAATGATTTCTGCATATTGGCTAATCCTATCATTTCTTTTCCCTGCCCACTCGTCTACGATTTTTGTGTGCAAATCTTGAACAATCTTAAATTCTTTGTTCTATTCTTCCTTGACCTTAACATCTACTTGCTGCAACCCCATCTCGGCCTGGATGATCATCTTGATTTTGAACTCTAGACTTTGAAGCCACTTGATTAGAGGTTCATCTCCCTTTTGCAAAATCTTGGCTTTCAACGCCTCTTTGGTCTTCATCTTTACTGCTATATGGAGCATCACTATGCAGTCCTGACACTTCACTCTCTCAGATGCGAGAGTTTGCAAATTCTTCTCAATGTTGTCCCTTTCCATTTCCAATCTCAAGAGGGTATTACCCAACTACTCGACAAGTGCCAATCCCTCAGATTTGAGCCTCTCAACCCATCCCTTGCCGATCTACATGAAGTTCCTATCCTCCTGCAACTTGGCTATTATGGCTTGATTCTCCGCGGCGTTGGGATCAAATGTGGTCTAAGTACTGGGGTACTAGCAACTGGAGTAACCAATTGCCAGACAAAATTAGTCAGCTCACTACTTTGGCCTTAAGTTATACCTTTGCCATTTTAATTTCTTCCAACTCTTCTTCAATAACTACATTAGTGGATTTCCACCAATCCACTTTGGTATCATGTTGGGCTAAGCCCATATCAAATGAGTATAGCTCGAAATACAAAGGGGTTAAATCTTCAAAACAACCGTCCTTCATGAGCTTTTCTACCTCCATAGTGAAATGCCCAGTCTTTGGGTCTCTACCTAATGTGGACAATGTCTTCACTTTCTTAGTCTTTACTGCAGCGACGTCGGGTTTCATGGCTCGAGCAAGAGTATCTTTGTTGGGATTCCCTTCTTCCAATCTCTTTCTTTTGTGCTCCAGAGTCTTTTCTATCCATGATTCAACGCTGGTGACCTTAGTGGCAGAGACCAACTCCTCTATAAATAGTTTCCTAATGACTGGAGGAGTAGACTTTGGCCTTGAAGCAAATGGATCTACCGAGGTTGGAGAAGAGGACACCAATTTGGCTACTGAAGCAAGCTTTTAGTTTTTCTTGGCCTCTTCTTCTGATTTTTTGGTTGAAGGAGTATCTTCACCCACTTCTACTATGACAAGGGACCCTCGCCTTGGAGAATCTTGGGTTGAAGTGTCAACTAGTACATCTACAGTGACTGCTTTAGTTGGCTGCTCTGGTTCTGCACCTTTGGTGGGTTCCTTTGTTGTTCCAATATTTGGGAGCATACCTCCTCCACAATTCTTCTTTGGTTGAACTTCTTTTTCTGAAGGTTCATCACCTCCCCCATATGGTTGAGATGAACTCTTGGTCATAGTTGGGAGTACCACTAAAGAAGTTGTTGCAATGTTTGAAGTATCTTTTTTTGGGGTCCTTTGAGTAGGAGGCTTCCTTTTTGACCTCTTCCTTCTTCCTACCGTCCATTCAACCCACTGCTCTGTCCTCTTCTAAATACCACTCATTGGAGTTTTCAAGTCACCAACGGCTTGATCTAGCATGGGCTCAAAACTGATGGAGGGGGGTTTGATCTTTTGGAGATAGGTATCATCATACATGTGCTGGCCATCATCTACTAGCCCCTCAACTGCAAGATTGACCTTGAACTTTTTGATTTGTTCAATGGTTAATCTGGCATAAAATTTGTCTCTTCTCTCCAGATCATCTCTACAATTGGCCTAGTAGTCTTCAATGTCATCTAGATGGTGGATAACTCAGCTCATTTGCAGGTAATCACAAGCATAGTTAACTAGATCATATTTTGGCCTCAGAACATCATAGGTTTCCAATGAAAACTTCTTGGAGAATGCCTTTAGAATGTTCTTGACCGCAGATCGGGACACACAACTGTAGGCTCCGATAGTCATAGGGAAGTCATATCCTTTCTTCCTATTATCAGCATAGATCAAAATCACCTGAAGCACATGCCACATCACCTCCACACAAACGATCATATCCATAGGATATCTGGGCAGGTTCAAAGGGAAGTCATCAAAACCTACAAGATGAAGGTATGAGAAATCTCCAAATTGAGTAAAATAGCATCTGAATTGGCTGATAAAGTCCATGGCTTCAGGAGAAATTCTCCTTTCTGGACAACCTTGTAGCTCCCTACATAATCTCATTGTAAACGCATTATTAACCTAAAGATATTCAGCATAACTGTTGTGCAATTGCAAAGGGGAAACAATTGTAACTCTTAACATCATCAGGAAATTCCTCTAATCTAGGACGTCCTAGCCAAATTTGGATTGTAGCCAGAATATACAACATGATTGAAGACATATAAAATTCATTTTGGTGCTTAGCCCTATCTAGGTCCTCTGAGAGGTTCTCACATACCATAAGGGCCCAATCAATGAAGTGATGTTGGGAACAGATTACCTAAACCAGGAAGAAGTGATGGTCAACAAAATTGAGTGCCTCACTCTCACCTCTGATCCTGTGGAGTAACACCAGAATGTCTATGATCTCTGGCTTTAGATTAGTTCCATATAGTGTCTTTGGCAGCTTCCCTTTGGCGCTCCTAGGCTCTTGAAACCATGCTTTCATTATCTCCTTCTTCCAAATTGACATTTTGATGATATATTCAGTCACCGCCTGACTGTATGTCATTTCTGAATACTTAGCTTGCTCTGGGATTCGAAGTGAGTTCTAGACTGATTCTCTATCGATAGATAGAAACAACGTATCATTGGGCAAGAGGATTTTCTTGGTATATGGATTGTATTGAGCTATGCATTCCCAGTTCAATTCTACGGCTTGAACAACCACAGGAAAACCAGCGGTTTCAACTAATCTGCTCTTGTTCAGTTTCTCAGTGATGGGATGCATCTGGTCTTCTTTTAGTCTGCTTTGAAATTTTTGCATATCAAAGAACTTCAGAGACATATCCAAGATCTTATGCCATTCAGAGGTAATGTCATTCATTCCATCAAATCCCACAAATCTGGAAGCCATACTTCAAATGATCTGATTTGGGAATGAAGAACATCTTTTCAAGAATGCAGTGGCAAAGAACAACCAGTATCAAAGGCTTTGAATTCAAACAATTTGTTAAACAAACAGTAGCTCCTGTTGGCAACCTCCAAATGATCTTATAACTTTTGAATTCTTACCATTTAACGGTCGACTTTTCACGCCACACGAATGAAAAGACCTCAACATTAATGAAACAGTCCATTATGAAGTAAAATGACTTTATTTGAATTAATTACTTTGCTCTTATGGGTCGTTTAAGAAATGTCTTTTCACTTCAGTAACTGCAATGGTAACTTTCTTGAGGTAGCAGAAAATTACTTTTCCACTTCTCCTTTGGGCAGAGAAATTCTTTTTGGAGTGCTCTCTACTCGATAATCCGCCAAAGGAGATATTTGGCCTGTTGGGGTGCAAAAATGACATGTGTTGATTTCATCGGCCTTCTCTATATCTTGGGTTATTTATGAGATAGATTCCTCCTCAAAATCCCTTCACTTTAATGGCTTGGCGGAAAATGTACTCTTTGGGTCGCAACCTGCCTGTTGAAGTAGTAGAGAAGTCATTTTCTGTTTTTCCACTAGCAAAATTATCTCTTAGATTTCTTTTTATTTAATCATTCCTCTTGGCTTGTAGAGGTTTAGTTCTAACACAACTGTCCTTCTAAACCTAAGGGATCCATTTTAGAACTGCACTTCTTGCTGAGACATCACTTAGTAGTCATCGGCGGAAAATGCACCCTGCTGATGCTTTTCCGCTGGTGGAGAAGCCCGAACCTAATTTTTCGCCAATGCTGCAAAATGAAGAGTTATGGCTAAATACTTTAGTTGCATGTAAAACTGATGTTAGAAATCTTCAAACCATGACCTTTACCAGATTGGGAACTTAAGCTACCCAAAGAAAACATGATCTCAAATGCAAATTCCCTCCAAATTCCCTCCAGCTTACAAAAGAGAAGTCAAATTGGGGAAATTCAGTAAAGGTCTCCTATCCTAAGGGGATAGCTAGACTTAGAATCAGGACTCACATGAAGCTTTCATGACCATTACTACACATCTAACATCCACTTTTTTCTAAAGGTATGTGGACAAAAGGTGGGGCAACAGCTGGCTCTGTCTGGGAACTTGGACATTCTCATGTCCAAGCAAGGAACTCAAGTCTCTAGTTTCACAAAGCTCAATAAAAGGTGGCTCACAAAAAAACTAAAGCAAGACATGAAAAGGAAAGAAGAAAGGAAACCTAACTAGGAAAACAAGAACATGAACTAAACATAACTATAGTACAATACATGGGTTACCTGTTTTCAATTTAGATCTGATAGAGTTTCAAGTCCTGACCATTATACGTCAGGGGTAGTGCTTCACCATCTGGATATGTCAATTTAAAAGATTTCTCTCAAACGCCTGCTGGATCTTAAAAGGTCCCTTCCATAAAGTTTCAAATTTTTCGTGCATGCCTTTGGGTGCCTTGCACTTGCCCCATAATAACACCATGTCTCCCTGCATGAATTTCTGGGGTCTTCTCTTTTTGTCAAATAAGTTCGTCACACGCATTTGATGCCATGTGATATGATCAACCATTTTCTCCCTTTCTTCCTCTAGTTTTCTCAGGTACAAAATCCTCTTTTCTAAACCATCTTCATATATGTCATCATCTATTGTTGTCCTTAGTTTGCAAGTAGCTAACTCTAATGGTAATGGGAGACTGGCTTCTACCCTGTAAATAAGTTAAAAAGGAGATATGCTGATGGCTCTTTTGAGAGTCACTCTATTCACCCAGAGGGCTTCATAGATTTTCTTATGCCAGGTTCTCTGATTATCTGCCACGAGATGTTTCATAATGTTTACCAAATTTTTATTGCTAGACTCAGCTTGTTCATTCTCTTGAGGGAAGTAATAAGACGAATGACTAATCATGATGCCATACTCAAATCAAAACTCAATAATTTCTTGAGAGGAAAAGTATGCAGCATTATCCATAACTAACTTGACAGGCACACCAAATCTCACCAGAATGTTTTCTTTGATAAACTCACATACTACTTCCGAAGTAGTTCTCTTGGTTGCTTTTGCCTCCACCCATTTCGTGAAGTAATAAATCACACTAATTATGTAGGTATGACCTACACAGGACGTGGGGTTTATAGGAACAATAAAATAAAGACCCCATTTCTGAAAAGGACCTTCAATTATCACTAGTCTCAGAGGTAGTGCTGCCAATTGTGGCTTTCCGATAAACCTTTTGCATTTCTCACACCTTTCTATCCAATGGTACAGATCTCTAAACATTCCTGGCTAGTAATAATACTGTCTCAAAGTCTTGAATGCAGTGACTGATGAGGAGAAGTGTCCCCTGCAAGCTTCGTCATGAAACACCTTTAACAACTTCTCTTATTGTTGTCTGTCGACACACCGGAGGAAAGTTCCATCTATAGATCTCTTATACAATCTATCTTCCCAGATTACATATTTAGAAGCTTTTATTTTCAGTTCCCTTCTTTTCTTTGGAGTTAACCCTTCAGGGCACTCACCATAGGTCAGGAAATACATGCTATTTTCAAAACAAGGGTCTTGCATACTTACTGCCAAAACTAAGTGTACAACTTCTGGGTCTTTGTCTATTCGATTCTCCGTCATTGCCTTGCACAGTGCAATTCCCCTCACCAGTTTGGTGGGCTTGATCTCTATGTCATATTCTTGGGTTTTACCTACCCATGCTCCTCTATTGTTACATCCTACATCCTGTTGATTCAAGATGCTTTTCATTGCAATATTAGGCACATACACAAGAGAGAGTGAGTGTATAATGTAGAATCTGAAATTATTTAAAGCCTTTACAACTGTGAAAGCATGTTTTATAGTCTGAGATTATCTCAACTCATGATTTTTTAGATGTGTTCTCATAAAGGCAATGGGAGCTTGAATTCCCTCTTTGTTCTCCTACATGAGAATGACTGATAGAGTATGTTCAAAAGAGTAACAATAGATTATGAAATCTTTCTTATAATCTGGGTGGCACAACATTGGAGCATTGGCTATGGTGTTCTTTATGCTTTTGAAAGCTTTTTTACCAAGGTCATTCCACTTGAAACTCACATTTCCTTTCATCATGTCAACTATGCATTTGGTAATCTTAAAGAAATCTGGAATGAATCTCTTGAGAAAGCTTACCTAACCGAAAAATGATTTCACTCCAGTTTTATTCATAGGTAAAATCAATTTTTGGATGACTCTTACTATTTCTGGGTCGATCCTTATGCCTTCTTGGGAGACAATGTGGCCCAGCAATTTCCCCTCAGTTACACAAAAAACTCACTTCTTAGGATTCAATGAAATCTCGTCCTCCCAGCACCTTTGCAATACTCTCCTTAAGTCATTTATTTGATCTATTATCTTCCTATAAAATATAGTAAGATCATCTAGATACATACTGATGATTTTGTTCTTCATATCACTGAAGGAAAGGTCCATGCCTCTCTGAAAGGTAGCCCTGGTGTTGATTAACCTAAATGGCATCCTATGGTACGTGAAGGTGCCCCATGGAGTAGTGAAAGCCATTTTATGGTGGTCTGCTTTCTCAACCTCAATCTAGTTATACCCTAAGAAGTCGTCTAACATGGACATCATTTCGGCTCCAGCCATGATCTGCAAGAGATGATCCATGTTGGGGAGTGCGTAATTTTCCTTCAAGGAGGATTGATTAAGGTTTTTGAAGTCAACACAGATTCTTATTTATCCGTTCTTCTTCCTCACGGGCACTATATTTTCTACCCAGGTAGAATGGTGGATAAGGTATATGATCCTTGCTTTTAGCATTTTATCAAATTCCCTGAATATGGCAACAACAAATTTGGGGTTGTAATTCCTTTGTTTTTGTCTGAATGGAGTTGCCTCAGGTTTTAAAGCAATCTGGTGTTTGAATTTCCCATTCATAAAACTTTTCAAATCTTCGTAACTCCAGGCAAAAACATCTTGGTATTATAGGAAGAGTTTCCTGGCCTCTTCCCTCTCTTTTTCAGTGCAACACTTCCCATTGTTGATCATCTTGGGATCCTTCTCGGTTCCTATGTTCATTCCCTCGTATTCACAAGTGGTAGGACCTCTCTCAATTCTCTTCTTCTTAACAAAGGTGTCATGCATGTGTTAGTAATAACTGAGAGGGGGGGTGAATCAGTGGCTTCAAAAATTATCCTTTAAACTTTAACAACCAATCAATACACCTCATATTATTAATTCCCTACAAGATGCATGCCATTAAATAATAATAATGATTTAACTGTCAGTCGGTTTTCCTTGTCTGTCCTTATTCTACTTGATTATCGATAAGCAGTAAAACTATTTACCAATACTCAGTAAATATGCAGAGTATACCAATCAATCCAGAAATGCATATGTGAAATGTAAAATAGTAAAGTAATAACCATACACACATAACACATGGATTTTAATGTGGAAACCATGATAAGGGAAAAACCACTGGGACTGGTACCCCAAATTTTCACTCTTCTGAAGTGAGCCCTATTAGGAGCCAACCCTGTTAAAGGTTACAAACACACTGTTAGGTGTGACCTTGTTAGAGGATTTTATACATAGAGGTTGTCACTTAGTATCTGACATCTATTTTTCTACCATCCTTGAATCATCCTCCTTCTTAGACTGTCAATAGGCTTTATGCAAATCTTGCTACCATCCTTGAATCAGCCTTCTTCTTAGACTGTCAATAGGCTTTATGCAATTTCAATGCTACTTTCATGAATCAACCTTTTTGGCACTCTTTGGGATGTACCTCAATATATAGAAGACTATTAAGCCGTGCTCTATTAAGAGACTTGATGCTTCAATGGTTAAACTAAAACACTATGACCTGTTTCTAATGCAACTTGAATTGCAGATTTTCAGATCTATTTAAGTACATTACCTCTCTGATCAATGTATCAATTCAATTCTTTGTGCTCCATACTTTCTACTCTATGATGCTATGCTTCACTGTTCATCGGTGTCTGCAGAATTCTTTAGCTCTCCTTCAGCTTGATTGATCAAGACTATATGAATTTATCCTTCATCAGTTTCTCTTCATCATCCTCTTTCTATTCACTCCCCTTCCCATGTATGTGATTAAAAAAATGAATTATGCTTGTCTCTTATACAGACATGATATTCTTGGTTCTTGATTCTTGATTCTTGATTCTTGGTGTGAAAAAAAATCCAGCCAATTTGATTTACAACTTTAACTCCTGATTTATCTCGTAGTTATCTTCTTGCAGACAGTACAAATCTTCTTTAATTCAATCACTTAACTCTGGTCGAATAAAACAAATAAAACAACCAGTTAAGTCTATCCTTAAGCTCTGCCAGCTAGATATTTTTTCATTTTCTAAACTCTCTATTATGTTGGTCAACTCTGCATTTAATTGTCAGTGATAACTACCAGTTCCATCGGTGTGACTCCAGTAAGCTTAGGGATCTCCGTCTATCGAGCATCATTGGATTTTGCTCGTCGAGAAACTCTATTTTCAGCTCATCGGGTATCACTATAATTTTTCTTCATCGGGCAATACTATCTTCTGCTCGTCGAGTATTACTATGACTTTGTTCTTTGCCTTTACCGATGGTGTGCACTCCATTGGTGTTGTCTGTCACTTAGTGAATACTTGACTTTTATGCATTGCTAAAAGTATAATCTTTGTTCCATTAACTCTCTCAAGTCTTTGGCATTATGTACATGACCGTATAGATGATATCAAGTTGACATCAATGACAATACAAACCATTAACTAATTTAATACCTTGCATTATATTCAACTTAACATTATGAAACATTCAATCAGTTACATTTCATCCATCTCTCCCTTTGGCATTGATGGCAACATACTATATTATCACACTATACTATTTCTAATACAATATGAAATATAACAGTTGAGATTCATCAAATTACCAAACAGTTTGTTTTGATAACTGATAAAAATGTCTGACCACCGGTAAGCTTTGTGTTAGCTTAGATTTGATTCTTGTAGCTTTCTGTGTTTCTTGTACTGATGTGTTGTGTTCTCTTCTTGTTTTAATTTCTCTCTTTTGACTGTTCTTCTTCTTTTATGTCTCCGTCTCTTGTCAGCAACTCTCCCTTTGTATATGATTCCTTCATACAAATTCTCTCCCTATGGAGATGATCTCTCCCTGTTTGGAGTAATCTTATAATGAATAATTTATTGTGATAATATGGATACATTCTCTCCCTTTAACAACAATGCCAAACAAATATTTTACAAATATCTGACATTCATGTCAAACAACTATTTTCTTCTATCCATAATGTATTCCTTGAATTTCCCTTATCCATCAGCAATACAACAATATGCTCTGGTGCTCAGTTCTAATATATACCTTTTTCTATGTAGACATAGTTTTGAATTTCATCTTTTTGCTTGCATCAACATGAATGATATTCTGATAATATATAGGTTGATGCAGCCTTCAGTCTTTTACTGACTGTTAGACAAGGTTTTGACCCCTAGTCTCTTTCTCAAGTGCTCAAATTTATCCTTGGGCATTGGCTTGGTGAAGATATCAACCAATTGTTCTTTTGATTGCACATACTCGAGTATCACCTCTTTTTCTTGAACTTGTTCTCTTAAGTAATGATACTTGATTGCAATGTGTTTAGTCTTTGCATGCATGATTGGATTCTTGGAAATGTTTATTGCACTGGTGTTATCACAATAGATAATCACTGGTTTTGAGATCTTCATATGCATACCTTCCAGCAACTGTTTGATCCATGCAATATTTGAGCAATTTTCAGCAGTAACAACATATTCTCCTTCTGTAGTAATCTGAGAGATGCATCCTTTCTTCTTGCCAATCCATGTGACAAGTCTGTCACCCATAAATAATGCTCCTCCAGTTGTGCTATTTCGGTCATCAAGATTTCTAGCCCAATCAGTGTCAGTAAACACTTTTAGTTCAAATTTGCCTTCTCTTCCATACCATAAGCCAAATTCCTCAGTATTCTTCAAATATCTTAAGATTGTTTTCATAGCAGTCATATGTGATTCCCTGGGGTTAGCAGAAAATCTAGCAACAATTCCTACTGCATGTGCAATATCTGGTCTAGTGTGTACAACATACATGAGTTTTCCTATCATTGATCTATACAA
>MU224254.1:1518452-1530540 GCA_018584345.1 Thuja plicata | reverse complement strand
GCATACAAGTGGTAGCTTGCCTTTGTATTTACCTTTGCCTCTCTGTATTCTTCTAGCCATAAGTGCTTCTATTTCATCTAGATCTTCTTCTTCACTTTCACTTTCACTGTCCCTTCTAGATGAGTATGTATGATTGGATTTGCTTATTTTCATAGAAGACTTAAATGCAGACTCTAAACTTGGTAAGAAACTATTGTCAAAGTTATTCATCTCAAATGAAATCAATCTACCAATTAAACTATCAAGAGTAACTATATTGTTTGCTACTTCTCTCATTTCTTGAATAGCAGAAACTCTAATAGCATATACAGGCAATAAGGTTCTTTAGATTTTACTTACCACTATCTCCTCTTCAAGTGTATCTCCAACACCTTGTATAACTTTGACTACTTCTTTTATTCTTGTGATGTACCGTGTGATGTTTTCTCCTTCTTTCATTCTGAGATCATCAAACTTTCCTCTAAGGCTTTCTGCCTTGGCTCTCAGAACATTTGTATCACCTCCATGTACAAGCTTCAATTTGTTCCACATTTCCTTTACAGTTTTGCAGACCTTGACATCTTCAAATTTAACATTAGAGAGTAAGGAAGAAAGCTCTATATTCATTCATTTATGGTCATGCTTCTCTCTCAATTGATCTACTGTCAATACTCCTCTAGGAAACACATATTCAGTATCTAAGTATTGAGTAACATCATTACCAATACCTGATAAGTGGAGTCTTATCCTTCTTTTCCATGAAACAAAGTTGTCTTTGTTCAACTTGGGCACATCTTGTCTGTTCATCTTGTGTTCTTTACTTAGGTCTATAAACCTTCCTTCTAAGTACACAAGCTCTGATACCAATTTTTAGTAATAACTGAGAGGGGGGAGTGGATCAGTGGCTTCAAAAATTATCCTTTAAACTTAAACCACCAATCAATACACCTCAGATTATTAAGTCCCTACAAGATGCATACCATGAAATAATAATAATGATTTAACTATCTGTCGGTTTTCCTTGTTTTTCCTTAGTCTCCTTGATTACTGATAAGCAGTAAAACTATTTACCGACACTCAGTAAATATGCAAAATATACCAATAAATCTAGAAATGCATATGTGAAATGTAAAATAGTAAAGTAATAACCATACACACATAACACATGGATTTTAACGTGGAAACCCTGTTATGGGAAAACCACTGGGACCGGTACCCCAAATTTTCACTCTTCTGAAGTGAGCCCTGTTAGGAGCCAACCCTATACAAGGTTACAAACACATTGTTAGGTGTGACCTTGTTAGAGGATTTTATACATAAGGTTGTCACTTAGTATCTGGCATCTATTTTGCTACCATCCTTGAATCAACCTCCTTCTTAGACTGTCAATAGGCTTTATGAAAATCTTGCTACCATCCTTGAATCAGCCTTCTTCTTAGACTGTCAATAGGCTTTATGCAATTTCAATGCTACTTTCATGAATCAACCTTTTTCGCACTCCTTGGGATGTACCTCAATATATAGAAGACTGTTAAGTCCTGCTCTGTTAAGAGACTTGATGCTTCAAAGGTTAAGCTGAAACACTATGACCTATTTCTAATGCAACTTGAATTGCATATTTTTAGATCTATTTAAGTACATTACCTCTCTGATCAATGTATCAATTCAATTCTTTGTGCTCCACACTTTCTACTTTGTGATGCTATGCTTCACTGTTTGTCGGTGTCCACAGAATTCTTTAGCTCTCCTTCAACTTGATTGATCAGGACTGTATGAAGTTATCCTTCATCAGTTTCTCTTCAACATCCTCTTTATATTCACTCCCCTTCCCGTGTATGTGATTGTAGAAATGAATTATGCTTGTCTCTTATATAGACATGATATTCTTGGTTCTTGATTCTTGATTCTTGATTCTTGGTGTGAAAAAAAATGCAGCCAATTTGATTTACATCTTTAACTCCTAATTTATCTCGTAGTTATCTACTTGCCAACTGTACAAATATTCTTTAAATCAATCACTTAACTCTAGTCGAATAAAATGAATAAAACAACTAGTTAAGTCTATCCTTAAGCTCTGCCAGCTAGATATTTTGTCATTTTCTGAACTCTCTGTTCTATCATTCAACTCTGCAGTTAGTTGTCGGTGATAACTACCAGTTCTGTCGGTGTGACTTCAGTCAGCTTTGGGATCTCCGTCCGTCGGGCATCATTGGATTTTTCTCATCAGGAAACTCTATTTTCAGCTCGTCAGGTATCACTATGATTTTTCTTCATCGGGCAATATTATCTTCTGCTCATCAATTATTACTATGAATTTGTTCTTTTCCTTTACCGATGGTGTGCACTCCGTCAGTGTTGTCTGTCACTTAGTGAATACTTAACTTTTATGCATTGCTGAAAGCATAATCTCTGTTTCATTGATTCTCTAAAGTCTTTGGCATTATGTACATGACCGTACAGATGATATCAAGTTGACATCAATGACAATACAAACCATTAACTGATTTAATGCCTTGCATTATCTTCAACTTAACATTATCAAACATTCAATCAGTTACATGACATCAGCCTGTTGAAGAGTTTTTCAAGTGTAACTAAGTGGGGAGGGATGATATTTCCTTGTAGCTGGATGTTATCCGTCTTATCTTTATTTTGGTTGTCCTGAGGGTCTCTTTCAGTTCTATTAGGGACATCTTTATGAAAGTCACCACTATTCTCCAGAAAGAGAAGGAGGTTCTGGTCATCTTCAAACACTTGCCAGTCTTCTACATTGTCAGGTACTGATGGTCAATACATGAATTCTACTTGGTATTTCTTATCTTTGAATTCTAGGTGAGGGAGAAGTAGCGAAGCTGACACGGCCAAGGAATCTGCCTTAGAGTTTAATTCTCTTGGCACAGATTCAATAAAGAATGTGTCCAGTGCCTCTATTTTTTCTCATACTCTATTTCTATAATTTTTTAATCTGTGATTTTTTATAGAGTATTGATCCTTGACTTGGCGCACGATTAGCTCAACATCACCATGAGCTCTCAAGATCTTCACACCCCTTTCCTTTGCAGAAATAATCCCTAATAGGAGGGCTTCATACTCGACAGTATTGTTGGTGTTCCCAAACTCCAATTTATAAGCCATGGGCTCACATACTCCATCTGGTGATATCAACACCACACCTGCACCAGATCCTGACGATGCACAACTGCCATCAAATTCAACAGTCCAAATCTGTGGTGGAATTTCTTCAGTGGAAAATTGGATTTCTTCCTCTCCAGGTTCTAGTTGCTCATCGTGATCATCAGTAAATAGCATATAGTTACCAAATTCCAATTCTTGATACAAAATTTGGGCTTTAGGGTCATCAAATTTCAGTACTGTAAACTTAGCTTTCTCCTCTGGGACCAGTTTAATCTTTTTATTGCCCACTGGGATTAAAGCTTGATACCAATCCAGCTTAATCTCTCCTCCAAGGTCTCTGCAAAAACTCCTACTCAAGGTATATCAGCGACAAGGATTGTTAACAACATAACTTGAGCATCTTTAATCTAGAAACCAGGGGTACTTGATTGGAATCCATAGAGTAACATCTACCATGGGATTTAGTGAGGTTAATTCCTAGAGATTTAGCTACGGTTGATGGCATGACATTGTTTGAGGCTCCGGAATCTATTATACAATTGCTTAACTTGCAATCATTGATATATAATGACACATAGAACAGGTTAGGATTTTGGCCTAGGAAAGTAGCCAAAATAAAAGGTTCCCCTTGCTTATTTGGTTCTATAAATATAGACTCATTTTCTATGGTAGTCATGACATTTTGGTTTAACTATGGGTTCCCTTCTTTACAGTAATCTATTAGCTTTTGCAGTTCTATGGGATTAGACTTACGATAATCTATAGGGGAAATTTGAATTCTGGAATCTCTACAAAATTTAATAATATCAAAATAGCTTTTCTCTTTACCTGGTTGCAGAATTCTCACTCCTTGATTGGTCTCCTTAGAATAGGAGGTAGATGCCTCGTTATTTTTAAGTGGAGGCGTTGAAGCAGGGCTTTTATCTTTCTGACTCCAGGTCAAAACTGTATAAGAGGTCCCATCTATGGTAACGTAACATGTTTCATCTTGCTATGAATCTAGTTCATACTATAAATATAAGTTTTCAGAGTCACCATGCAAGTATGAATCTGGTTCAGCTCCAGACACCCCAGCATTCCACTCATTAGTCTGATGAATTTTCCAAGAACGAGCTACATCGGGGCAGCTCTCTCCATCGTGATCCATGGTTAGGTGAAAGGCACACATGTTTCCTATTTTAAGAGGAGCTTCTATAGCTAGCCTCTGTGGTGGAGCAGTCAACTGTAACGTCTTTCCATCAACATTCCTCCCCTCATTATTTCTCCCAGGTTTCTCCTGAAAGTTTCGCTGGTAAGGATTATTAAATCTGGGAAGCTTCCTCTTGAAGGCAATAAATTCATTAGACAATTTTTGAATCATCTCCTCTGATGATGTAGTATTACTACTACTGGTCATAGATTGTATCTCTCTTTTCCATTTCCTAGATGAGGTCATATGGTCTTGAATTTCTGCAATAGTTCTCTCTGTAGCATCCAAATCTACAAGGTTCACCCTTCTTAGATCATAATTGATGTCTGGTGGCATAGCACTTATGAAGAATTTTTTCAAATTTCCCATCATTTTCTTGTCAGCCACTGGGATACGATTTACAAGCTTATTGAATTTAGCTATAAAATCCCTCATACTAATAGAAGGTTCTTTATTGATAGAAGTTAATTGTATCAATAGGGCATGCTCATCTTCATTAGTTTTAAACCTTCTTTCAAAGGCAGTCCTCATGGAAGCCCAATCTCTGATAGAAGAATTAGGTAAGTGGTGAAACCAATCGGCAGTACCCTCAACAAGGGTCTCAACAAATAATCTGACGGTCACATCCTCCTCTCGTACAGCTAGGATATTGACTGAAGCAAAGATTACGACAATGTGCTCATCTTTGGATACTTTCCCGTCTCTAGAAAATTTGGGAAAGTTCTTTCTAGATCATGAAGGAAGAGGATTATATGCTGCTAATTGTAGAGGTCCAACTATGGTGACCCAAGGAAGTTCCATAGCTACTTGGGGTAGATAGGGTGTTAGGTTAATAACAGGAGGGGCAACTACTCCATGTAAAGTTTACACTTGTCAATTGGTGGACAACTAAGTAGTTTTTTTAGGAGGTGAAGAAGGTCTACTCTAGCTCCTTGTGGTTCTGATTCCTCGGCGAGGTACTTCTAAAAGAGCAAAGTTGAAATCTACAAGTCTCTCAAAGACTGGGTCTGTGCTACCTTCTTTCCTTGTACTCCTGAGAAACCTTTTAGGCTCTAGTTTTTCAACTAATTCTATGGCCTAGCTTCACGCTCTACTCAGCGTTGTGCCCTTCTTAGATTTCTCCTATGGATGGCTCCTTCAAGTGCTTCTGCTCTAGCTTCTTCTTGCTCTAGCACTTGACTCGCATTTCCATAATGTTTGGTGCTTCTTCTGTATCTCCATAAAAAAGTATTTAGCGAGGAAATAAGATCTTCTTGATCATCTTGGAATTCAAGATTCGGTTGGAGAACGGGAATTATGTATTCATGGGGAAGCACCATCTTTCTCCATGACATGCTTGTGGTGTAGCGACTGTTCTTCTCCATAGCAGAGTCACCAAAAATCTGTTGGTAAAGAGATTGGTCTTCTTTGTTATAAATCTAAAACGCCCAAATATAAAGAAGCAATCAAATACAACAATTGGGAAATTGTAACCATAAACAAATTTCCCTCTAAATTTAAAGGTACAGCTCCCTTATATGAATGATTTTCAGTGAATTTTAATATTTCCTAATATAACAGGGATATGTTCTTGACCTGAGAACATAAGAGGTAAACCAAGCTAAACCTAGATGAGAAATAGCTTAGGCGGGGTGGATTCAACTTTAAATCTAGCCAACTCTAAGATTTCATCAATCAGATTAACTCCCAAAAATGGTAGTGCATGAACTTCTATTGAAAATGCAGATGCAAGACTAAAGATTAATGATGAAATGTTGATGAATCAATCTATATCACATAAAAATTTCCCAACTTAGGATAACAACAGATCTTCCCCTAAATTAATTGTATCAAATCATAACACAAAAATCTGGTTCAAATACAGATTGCAAATCTGACTTCAAAGAAACATTCAAATTTAATAGAAAGACAAATGAAATGCAATGGAATAGTTAAAGAAATGGTATTTAGACACACACAATTGACTCAGCAAAAATGCTATCTTTCACAACAAAATTTAGCCGACCTTTGTATTGATTTTAGAAATAATATATATAGAGTCCCAGATTGGGCTGTTACAAAAAAAAGGGGGTAACCGAAACGGTTCAACTTCCCCAACCAGAAATGATAACCAAAGGTTTATCCATTACAACATCAATAAAAATTTGGTACAAAGATAGAATCTAATCAAGCTTTAGTTTCATTCCCTTTGCCTAATTTAGCCCTATAGGCAGTGACAGCTGTGATAACTCTGATGAGTTCCTCATATCTTTTGACATGGACATTGGTGTATCGGATGAGCCACCTAGAATGCTCCTTAGCCAGACACTTAATTGCATCAGTCTAGTCCTTCAATTCTTCCATGGCTTTATAAATACATCCACTCAACTGCTGGAGTTCTGGCACTTTTTCCAAATGGGTGGAAAATTTCTCTGACAGCTTGTCCACATAATCAGAAAATGATTTCTGCATATTGGCCAATCCTATCATTTCTTTGCCCTGCCCAATCATCTTTGATTCTATGTGCAAACCTTGAACAATCTTAAAGTCTTTGTTCTGTTCTTCCTTGACCTTAACATCTACTTGCTGCAACCCCGTCTCAGCCTGGATGATCATCTCGATTTTCAACTCTAGACTTTGAAGCCACTCGAATAGATTCATCTCCCTTTTGCAGAATCTTGGCTTTCAACGCCTCTTTGGTCTTCATCTTTACTGATACATGGAGCGTCACTATGCACTCCTGACACTTCACTCTCTCAAATGCGAGAGTTTGCAAATTCTCCTTAATGTTTTTCCTTTCCGTCTCCAATCTCAAGAGGGCATTACCCAACTGCTTGACAACTGTGAATCCCTCAGATTTGAGTCTCTCCTCCTGAAACTTGGCTATTATGGCTTGATTCTCTGTGGCGTTGGGATCAAATGTGGTCTGAGTACTAGGGATACTAGCAACTGGGGTAACCAATTGCTGGATGAAATTACTCAGCTCACTGCCTTCAACCTTAAGTTGTACCTTTTTCATTTTAAAGTCTTCCAGCTCTTCTTCAATTACTACATTAGTGGATTTCCACCAATCCACTTTGGTATCATGTCGGGCTAAGCCCATATCAAATTAGTGTAGCTCAAAATCCAAAGGGGTTAAATCTTCAAAATGGCCCTCCTTCGTGGGCTTTGCTACCTCCATAGTGAAATGCCCAGTCTCTGGGTCTCTGTCCAATGTGGACAGTGTCTTCACTTTCTTAGTCTTTACTCCAGCGGCACCAGGTTGCATGGCTCAAGCTAGAGTATCTTTTCTGGGAGCCCCTTCTTCCAATCTCTTTCTTTTGCGCTCCAAAGTGTTTTCTATCCATGATTCAGCATTGGTGACCTTAGTTGCAGAGACCAACCCCTCTATAAATAGTTTCCTAATGAATGGAGGAGTAGACTTTGGCCTTGAAGTAAATGGATTTACTGAGGTAGGAGAAGAGGACACCAATTTGGCTATTAAAGAAACCTTCTGCTTTTTCCTGACCTCTTCTTCTGATTCTGTGGTTGAAGGAGTATCTTCACCCACTTCTATTATGACAGGGGACCCTCACCTTGGAGAATCTTGGGTTGAAGTGCCAACCAATACATCTACAATGATTGCTTTAGCTGGCTGCTCTGGTTCTGCACCTTTGGTGGGTTCCTTTGTTGTTCCAATATTTGGGAGCAGACCTCCTCCACAAGTCTTCTTTGGTTGAACTTCTTTTTCTGGAGGTTCATCGCCTCCCCCAGCTGGTTGAGATGAACTCTTGGCCATAGTTGGGAGTACCACTGAAGAAGTTGTTACAATGTTGGAAGTATCTTTTGCTGGGGTCCTTTGAGTAGGAGGCTTCCTTTCCAACCTCGTCCTTCTTCCTGCCATCCATTCAACCCACTTCTCTGTCCTCTTATAAATACCACTCATTAGATTCTGCAAGTCACCGACAACTTGATCTAGCATGGGCTCGAAACTGATGGAGAGAGGTTTGATCTTCTCGATATAGGTATTATCATACATGTGTTGGCCGTCATCTACTAGCCCCGAAATTGCAAGATTGGCCTTGAACTTTTTGATTTGTTCAATGGTTAATTTGGCATAAAATCTGTCTATGCTCTCTAGATCATCTCTACAATTGGCCCAGTAGTCTTCAATTTCATCTACAAGGTGGATAGCTCGGCTCATTTATAGGTAATCACAAGCATAATTAACTGGATCATATTGTGGCCTCAGAACATCATAGGTTTCCAATGATAACCTCATGGAGAATGCCTTTAGAATGTTCTTCACCTCAGACTGGGACACACAACTGTAGGCTACGATAGTCATAGGGAAGTCATATCATTTCTTCCTGGCATCAACACAGATCAAATTCACCTGAAGCGCTTGCCTCATCACCTCCACCAGCACGATCATATCCGTAGGATATCTAGCCAGCTTCAAAGGGAAGTCATCAAAACCTCCAAGATGAAGGTATAAGAAATCTCTGAATTCAATAAAATAGCATCCAAATTGGCTGATAAAATCCATGGCTTTGAGAGAGAATCTCCTTTTTGGACAGCCTTGTAGCTCCCTGCACAATCTCATTGTAAATGCATCATTAACCCGAAGATATTAAGCATAACTATTATGCAATTGCAAAGAGGGGAAAAATTGTAACTCTTAACATCATCAGGAAATTCCTCTAATCTAGGAAGCCCTGGCCAAATTTGGATTGTAGCAAGAATATACAAAAGGACTGAAGACATATTAAAGTCATTATGGCGCTTAGCTCTATCTAGGGCCTCTGAGAGGTTCTCACTTACCATAAGGGCCCAATCAATGAAGTGATGTCGGGAACAAATTACCTGAACTAGGAAGAAGTGATGGTCAACAAAATTGAGTGCCTCACTCTCACCTCTGATGCTATGGAGTAGCACTAGAATGTCTATGATCTCCAACTTCAGATTAGCTCCATATAGTGTCTTTGGCAGCTTCCCTTTGGCGCTCCTAGGCTCTTGAAACCATGCTTTCATTATCTCCTTCTTCCAAATTAACATTTTGGCGATATATTCAGTCATCGCCTAACTGTATGTCATTTCTGAATACTCAGCTTGCTCTGGGATGCGAAGTGAGTTCTGGACCGATTCTCTATCGATAGATAGCAACACCGTATCATTAGGAAAGAGGATTTTCTTGGTATCTGGGTTGTATCAAGCTATGCATTCCTAGATCAATTCTGGGGCTTAAACAACCACAGGAAAACCAGCAGCTTCAACTAATCTACTCTCGTTTAGTTTCTCAGTGATGGGATGCATCTGGTCTACTTTTAGTCTGCTTTGAAAGTTCTGCATATCAAAGAACTTCAGAGATGTATCCAAGATCTTATGCCATTCAAAGGTAATGTCATTCATTCCATCAAATCCCACAAATTTGGAAGCCATACTTCAAATGATCTGATTCAGGAATGAAGAATATTTTTTCAAGAGTGCAGGGGCAAAGAACAACCAGTATCAAAGGCTTTGAATTCAAACAATTTTTTAAACAAACGGTAGCTCCTGTTGGCAACCTCCAAATGATCTTATAACTTTTGAATTCTTACCGTTTAATATCCAACTTTACGTGCCACACGAATGTACAGACCTCAACGTTAATGAAACAATCCGTTATGAAGTAAAATGACTTTATTTGAATTAATTACTTTGCTCTTACGGGCTGTTTAAGAAATGTCTTTTCACTTCAGTAACCGTAATGGTAACTTTCCTGAGGTAGCAAGAAATCACTTTTCCACTTCTCCTTTGGGCAAAGAAATGCTTTTTGAAGTGTTCTCAGTTTCAAAATTTGGCAAAGGAGATATTTGGCCTATTGGGGTGCAAAAATGACATGTGTTGATTTCATTAGCCTTCTTTATATCTTGGATTCTTTATGAGATAGATTCCTCCTAAAAATCCCTTCATTTTAAAGGCTTGGCAGAGAACGTACTCCGTGGGTCAAAACCCACCTATTGGAGTAGTGAAGAAGCCATTTTCCATTTTTCCAGCAACAAAATTATCTCTTAGATTTCTTTCTATTTAATCATTTCTCTTGGCTTGTAGAGGTGTAGTTTTGACATAGCAGTCCTTCTAAACCTAAGGGATCCATTTTAGAATTGCACTTCTTGCTGAGACATCACTTAGTAGTCATCGACGGAAAATGCACCCTGCTAATGCTTTTTCGCTGGTGGAGAAGCCCAAACCCAATTTTCTGCCAATGCTACAAAATGAAGAGTTATGGCTAAATACTTCAGTTGCATGTAAAACTGATGTTAGAAATCTTTGAACCATGGCCTTTACCGGATTGGGAACTTAAGCTACCCAAAGAAAACATGATCTCAAATGTAGATTCCCTCCAGCTTACAAAAGAGAAGTCAAATTTGGGAAATCCGATAAAGGTCGCCTATCCTAAGGGGATAGCTAGACTTAGACTCAAGACTCACATGAAGCTTTCATGACCATTACTACACATAGAACATCCACTCTTGTCTAAAGGTGTGTGGACAAAAGGTGGGGCAACAATGGGAACAATAAGCTTGATAAGGAGAAGGAGATTGAGACAGAGGGAGAAAAGATGCGTAACAGTTTGGATGATACTAGGATTACGGTTAAGGAGAAAGGTTATATTAAGGAGAATATTCTATCTCAGTCTATGGACATCAAGAAAAATGAAGATTTTGAGGAAGAAATGCCCTGGTCTGAGGACATGTTCAAAGGAATGGATTATGATATCCTTTACGTGGCTAAAGATTTTGCGAAAGTAGTAGAAAGGAAGAAAGAGAACAACTTGGAAACTGATGAGAATGAGTCATCTTTGACTATGGGGGATTTGTCTGGTAAGGAGGATTATACTATTAGGTTTTAACAAAGGCTAAATCCAAAGACCTTTATTCCTTCAGGAATGACAATTGGTACTACAAGGAAATAAAAATGCTCAAAGCGCAGAACAATAAGAACAATATAAAGGTAATGATAACTCTCAAGACTTTTGTGCCCCTGTCCTGCTACTAAATAGAATTGAATGTATGCAGAAATCACTGGAGAATATGCTATAACATTCTAGGGAGGCAATGAAAGCTTCGACTAACAACCTCAGAATCCTAGTCAACATGTTGGAGAAACCTGATAGTAGTCACCCTCCTTCTGCCAAGGGGAAAGGTTCGGGGTCCAGAACGAGAGCTAAGATAAATCAGACCTCTTTCTAGCAAGAACATTATGGAGCTAAAAGCCAGTGTGGCCAAGATGACCAAGCTGGATGCAAATACGGATGAAACCCTCTAGAGTCTTAAAGGATGGAAGTAGTTTTTTCTATCTGTTTCTTGTTTTTTTTTCTTTTTTCTTTTTGGTTAGGGTTGTCTGGTTGTTGATGGGTGCCTCTGCGCCTTCATTTATTAGACAAACTTTATAAAATAAAGATTACAATTATTTTGTCCTATATATGTTTGCCTCAAATGAGACATTATGCAGTTTTAAAATTGACCATTTTTAGCTAACACAACTACAAAAAGACAATTCATATATTTATTAAATTTCCTTGTTCTTTATAAATATATTTGGAAGGTAATTATTTTTGAATGGTTTTCATAAGGATATTAAATATTTTGAATTGAAAACAACGTATAGGTGGACGTTCAAGAAATAATTTTACAATAAAAATATTTATATTATTTAAATAAATAAAGATCATATTGTAAATTTTAGTTTATTTAAAAAATCATGTTTCAAAATTATATTAAATAATAAATAATAAATATTAAAGGTGTTTACTATAATGTTAATTTGATTTTTAAAATTTTA
>MU224254.1:1484692-1512230 GCA_018584345.1 Thuja plicata | reverse complement strand
AATACCCTTTTGTAGAGCTCAGAGTCAAGATTATTGTCATATAAAGTTTATAATATTTTGATTAGATCTAATATATTATAATTTCAAAATACAAGTAGGTATTTTAACATTCGAGAAGATGTTGCTTAGAATAAATAAATAAAAAATAGTAAATCATATCAAAAAAATTTAAAATTTATATTTAATACTAGAGGGAGAGAGTCTTCTTCAAGAATATATAATTTTTTTCTAAATGGTGTAGATTTGATAGGGGAAATTTGGAGGGAAATGAAAACTATTGATTTTAGATAAGTTCAACTTTGAGCAGTTATAACAGAGAAAATATACATTGAAAACCAATCTTTCTTCTTTTCTGCACTAGCTATAGATTTTATCTATAACATATTTTGAAATCAGAAGAAAAATAGATTATTTGCATATACTTGTTTGGAGGGAACTAGACCCCAAATTTTCAGCAGTTTTCAGCAATGGAAAAATGAACTTCGAAAGTTAAAAAACTATGTACATTCTAGTTCAAAAAATTTTAAAAAAATTATAGACATAAACTTAATCCATTTTTACACATTTATTTAGTTTACATCATCCTCAAATTCTAAATACAAATTTCACCTTTTATGTTGTTACAGTTGAAAAGTTTGTATGTTGTGGTCCTTTTCCTTTATAAAAGTATGACACAGGTTTGTACTTTTACCCGTAAGAGACTTTACAACCCATTTAGCTGCAAGTACCACAACTTGAGTCCTTAAATCTTTAAGTCCCAACCCCCCAACCTTCTTGTCCACTGTGTACCAATCTCAATAGACTGCATGTCATTTCTTATTTCCCATACCATCTAACCACAGGTAATTCCTTATGTGCTTTTGGAGAAAATTGAATTGATACTGGTGAAAAAGACATGTTGAGTAATAGTAGATGGTGTAAGTACATAGGATCTTCTGACACACTTGTACTCTCCCTCCTAAAGAGAGATACTCGTTATCCCACTTCCCTAATATCTTGATGACCTTGTTTTTCACCCATTCCCAAATATTTTTTAGTTTAGAATTAATGGAGAAGTGGATGCCCAAGTATCTTACCTTCAGATTGGTTCCCCTCCAATTAATGGACCATTGAGTAACCCATTCTAGGGGGTTTCATCCCAGCCCAAGGGAATATATTTATTTATGGAGATCTTTCTTCCTGATGCTTTACAAAATACCTCCCATGAGATTATTCAAATTTTCTTCTTCCAGCTCAAACAAAGAAATTGTGTCTTCTGAAAACTAAATATTTGTAACTTCTCCACCTTCTAGAATGCTCATACCTTTGATTTTAGGAGACTATGTGTTATCGCTCAACAGGTAACCCAATACATCAGCTATAATCACGGATAAGGCAAGGGTGAGGGGGCACTCCTATCTAATGAAACATGACAATTGAAACTCTTTAGACATATAACCATTAACTTCCACTCTGGTTTTGGCATCCTTCATAAGCACCTGCACCATCTTAAAAAATTCAATAGGAAAACCGAGAGCTTCAAGCATCATGAATATAAATCCCCACTCCACTCTATTATTTTCTTTCTCATAGTCTGTTAGCTTTTTGCCCTAGCTCTTTAGCCCAACTCATAGCTTCCCAACAGGTGATTAAATTTAGTAAGATGTACTTTTCCTTGACAAAATCTATCTAATTTGGGTTAATGGCACTAGGAAGAACTTTCTCTAACCTTTTAGCAAGGTTTTTGCAATAATTTTATATGAGACATTGAGTAGGGTGATTGGTCTCTAGTTTTTAATCAATGTCTGGTCACCTTCTTTAGGGATGAGCTTAATTAGACCACTATTAACATCTCCTCCTAGTGAACCATTCTCCATAGCTTCCTTTTATACCTCACAAAGCTCCTCACCAATCCACTTGTTCTTCTTGTAAAATTTAGCGGGGAGGCCATCAAGCCCAGGGGCTTTGTCTAAGGCCAAGGCCTGGATGGAATTGCATATTTATTTGATAAAAAATGGTTTACCCAGAATCAATGCATCTTTCTCACATACCATCTTAGGAATCATCCTCCTAACCTTCTCTCTGGATTGGCACATACCCCCTTCTTCTTCAGATATAAGTAAGCTATTGTAGTACTTAGAGAAACCCTTGAGTATGTCCTCTTGGACTTCAATCTTAACACCTCCATCGCAAATTTCCACAATCTTTACCTTGGCTTCTTTATTTATCAGGATCTAAAAAAAATATTTTGAGCCCTTATCCCCTTGGTCCATCCAGTTAATCCTTGCCCTAACTCTAGCTCCTTTCACTTTGTTAATATGAATGTTCCTCAAGGAGTCCCTGGCAATCATCACTTCTTCAACAACATGGGTAGAGGAGGGGACTGCCTAAAGTTCATATTCTTCTTTGGCTAATCTCTCTAACAAATCTCCTTGTATCCTTCTGGAATCTCTAGCCATCTTTCCCACAATAATTTGGAACAAGGATTTCCAACTAGAAGTGCATTGCACCCATCTACCAATAGCACTAGTGTGTCCAACTTTCATTTTATTAAACAACATTGTAGATTTTGTCCTCGTTTAACAGGGAAACATTAAGGGAGAATTCAATCCTCTTTGGGTTATGGACTCTCCTCTTCCCTACAGATCCAAATCTAGTAGTGATGGGGTGGTGACAAGACAAAAGGTAGGGGGTCACCCTAATACTTATACCTTCCTTATCCTTGCAGCATTCAAACCATACCTTATTGAAGTAGAATCTTTCTAACCTTGAGTATATCCTCTTCCCTCCTTGCTAGATGTTATACCATGTAAACACAATATCCTTATGATCATCTTTTTTCCCTTTGAGTGGATCAATTAGCATATGATTCATTATCATCTTATTCCTAAAGAACTATTCTCCACCCTTCCATTCCAACCTACATCCTCCTATCTTATCCTTCCAGTCTTCCACGATGTTGAAATCAACTCCTATGATCCAGGGTATCTCCTCAAGCTGAGGCATCCATTTCCATAACTCATTTTTTCCCCTATAGTCATTTGGGTCATATACAGAGCATACCCCAAAGGCTTTCCCTTTAAAGTTGAATATAATCTAGACTAGCCTACTACACTAAGAGGTACCCCATTTGGACACAATTCCTTTCCACTTAGGACCAATTATGATGGAGGTTCCTCCTCCTCCTCTATCATGATAAGTTGAGAAGGAAACACCATCTCTCCATATGCACTTTAGAGAGACATCCAGGAGAAATTTATTAGCCTTTACTTCCTATAGAATCAGAATCTCAATATCTCTTCTCATTCTCAGGAATCTTTGCACTATGTATTTCCTATCAGAGGATTCTAATCCTCTCACATTCCATGATGAAATTTTTATACCTATGCAGACTTAGTTGGATGTGTCCATATTATCTCTAAAGCTAGTACATCATTTAGGTAAATGTCTATTTGTAAGCTTATCTTCATTTTTATCATCTTTCTTACTATCATTCTTATTGTAAGAGCCTACATGCCTCCCTCTCTTTCTCCTTGAACCCATACGGATAGTAGGACCTTCCTCCTTCGACTGTTTCTTAGGAGGGGATCTCTTGAATTCACCTTCCTCCTTCCCACCTATAATAATATCCTCTTCATGGTTAGGCTTCCCTCTTATAGGGAATATGAGTCTAATTCTTATCTTGTGTTGATCCTACCTTTGGCTCCAATACAACTCTGGCATCTCCACTCCTCCCGTCTAAGAAAGGGGAGGAGCGAGTGGCAGAGGGGATGCCAGCACTAGGGTGAGATTTCGGAGGCAATGGGGGGCTGCTGGGATAATCACAATAGAACATTCATGAATTAATTCATCAGGGTTACTGTGGGGTTTGATAGTATTCTCCCTGTTAGAAACATTATAGTCAACAAAACTTCTGACATCCACACCACTACCTCCTAGTCTAAATTCTACCCTACTGCTCCCCTCCAGTCTACCACTCATTTTATCCCCTTCACCTTTGTGTTGAAGAATGGTTTTGGAAGGGCCAACACTCAGGTCAACATACTTTTCACTGTGATTCCCTGCCCTCTTTTTAAAACCTTCATCATTAAGTCTCAACTTTTCTAAAGTTAATTGTTGGGTATTCAAATTCCTGTCTTTGGGTTTAAATTTTGACTTGTGGGAGGTGGTCAGTTTAACAGCTAATTCTCCATTGCAAATTTCTCTGGAAGCCTCAAGTGTTTCAGTGTTAGGTTTAGAAGAGGCCATGGTCTTCTAAAGTTCTCACAAACTTCTTTTGATGGAATCCTCGGTTGAATATTGGACCAGACGGGTCTCCTTCACCACAATGCCACATTTGTTTGGGGTGTGGATATTGCAAGGGGAAGGAAAGTAATTCTTTGGGTTAGGTGATCCAGTATTACTAGAGCCAACATGTTTAGACTTGGGGCAACTCATGGGACAGTTTCTCCTTTGGTGGCCTTCTTTTTTACACACAAAGCAAGGATTTAGACCCCTAAGAAATTCAATATCACAATGAGACATTCCATCTTCTAAATCAAAATAAATACCATCCAGTAAATCCACTATGGGTTTGAGAGAGACAAGCGCTCTTTTGTCCATGTGAAGTAGAAGGGTATCAGACTTATCAAGCCTAATCACTTGTCCCAATTATTCTAGGGCGTTAGGAAGCACAGACCAAATAAAGGGAGGTGCGTTCTTAATATTAAGCCACCTAGGGTTAGATAATGCTAAAACTTCATCAAAATTGGCATATATAGACCATCCAATCTCCCTAAAACTGGAGGAACAAACAACCCAAAATTGTTTATTTATGACAACCTTCTGACTAGTAGGGTCAACAAAAAAATGAAAAAAAACAAGCCTTTCTGAAGCATCCGAAAGAAAGAAAGTTTAAACCAAAACTTAATGGACCAAACAGAATGCAAAAAATCATTAATGAAATCCCTCAAAGGAATTTTAGAAGTGTCTTGAAAGGAAAGAAAAACAACAAATTTCCTTAACCAATCATTTGCATACTTAATAACCGTGGCCATTTTTTCATTAGGACGAATGACAATATTAATGGGTCTAAACTGCTTACCTCTTGATCGGTCTCCTCCAGTGCCTTCTCCATCTTGTCTATACATAGAGATGAACTAGGCTCCATCGCATTTGGGACGTTCGTGAGTGACTATTTGGGAGGAAGACTTCAGAGGAGCGATGAGAACCCTATTTCCTTCAGATGTCAATGGAGAAATAGCCTCATCTACCTTCCCAAGAGATTTATCCCCAATCACAAGGTGAATTAAATGTAGCAACATAGAGTGTTAAGTGGGTCGTATTGTGTATCGGCCTTAGGGAAGCCTCCCACGCATGTGGAAGGCTTCCAAGCCAAGTTGTAGAGAAATCACACCTTCGCAAATCCTTTTTTTATATCACCATTGGTAATTTGATTATAAATATTTTCCAATTAAAACATATAAATTTAGAAACGTAAATTTGAGATTTTTGCATATATTACTAATTTATACTTATTTTCTAAGTTTACAATATTTGTATCTATATAAGAAAATTAATATCACGAGGGATTTTTATTTCTTATCAACACATGATTGTATCTTAAATTACATATAATAATACATGCTTTAAAATAGTAATTAGATTATTTTCATTCAATTGTTAAGAAGAAAATATTTATTATATCTAATAAATGTTTTAGTAATTATATTGATAAAATATTTAAATTTAAAAGAATTTTATCTTTTTGACTCTGGGTCAAAACTACATAAGAGGTCCTATCTATGGTAGCATAACATGTTTCTTCTTTCTCTGAATCAGATTCATACTCTAAATATAAGTTTTCAGAGTCGCCATGCGAGTATGAATCAGGTTCAGCTCCAGACACCCCAACATTCGACTCATCAGTCTGATACATTTTCCAAGCACGAGCTACATCGGGGAAGCTCTCTCCATCGTGATCCATGGTTAGGTGAAAGGCACACATGTTTCCTCTTTTAAGAGGAACTTCTATAGCTAGCTTCTGTGGTGGAGCAGTCAACAGTAACGCCTTTCCATCAGCATTCCTCCCCTCATTGTTTCTCCCAGGCTGCTCTTGAAAGTTTCACTGGTAAGGATTATTAAATATGGGAAGCTGCCTCTTGAAGGAAATGAATTCATTAGACAATTTTTGAATCATCTCCTCTGATGACGTAGTATTACTACTACTGGCCCTAGATTGTATCTCTCTTTTCCATTTCCCGGATGAGATCATATGGTCTTCAAGTTCTACAGCAGTTCTCTGTGTAGCATCCAAATCTGCTAGGTTCACCCTTCTTAGATCATAATTGATGTCTGGTGGCATAGCACTTATGAAGAATTTTTTCAAATTTCCCATCGTTGGCCTATCAGCTATTGGGATACGATTTACAAGCTTATTGAATTTAGCTATAAAATCCCTCATACTAATAGAAGGTTCTTTCTTGATAGAAGTTAAATTGTGTCAATAGGGCATGCTCATGTTTAGCAATTTTAAACCTTCTTTCAAAGGCAGTCCTCATGGAATCCCAATCTCTGATAGAAGAATTACGTAAGTGGTGAAACCAATCGACAACACTCTCAACAAGGGTCTCAACAAATAATTTGATGGCCACATCCTCCTCTCGTACTGCTAGGATATTGACTGAAGCAAAGAATGAGGCAATGTGCTTGTCTTTGGATACTTTCCCATGTCCAAAAAATTTGGGAAATTTCTTTCTAGATCCTGAAGGAAGAGGATTATATGTTGCCAATTGCAGAGGTCCAATTACGGTGGCCCAAGGAAGTTCCATAGCTACTTGGGGTAGATAGGGTGTTAGGTTAATAACAGGAGGGGCAAATACTCCATGTAAAGTTAACACTTGGGAAGTGGTGGACAAATGAGTAGTTTGTTTAGGAGGTGAAGAAGGTATACTCTAGCTCCTTGCAGTTTTGATTCCTCGGTGAGGTACTTTTAAAATATAAAAGTTGATATCTGCGAGTCTCTCAAAGACTGGGTCTGTGTTACCTTCTTTCCTTGTACTCAAGAAAAACCTTTTAGGCTCCAAGTTTTCAACTAAATCTATGTCCTAGCTTCATGCTCTGCTCAGCATTGTGCCCTTCTTAGATTTATCCTCTGGATGGCTCCTTCAAGGGCTTCTGCTCTAGCTTCTTCTTGCTCTAGCACTTGACTGGAATTTCTATAATGTTCGGTGCTTCTTCTGTATCTTGAGAAAAAAGTATTTAGCGAGGAAATAAGATCTTCTTGATCATCTTGGAATCTGAGATTTAGTTGGAGCACTGGAATTATTTTTTCATGGGGAAGCACCATCTTTCTCCATGACATGCTTCTGGTGTAGCAACTATTCGTCTCCAGAGTAGAGTCGCCAAAAATCTGTTTGTAAAAAGATTGTTCTTCTTTGTTATAACTCTAAAATTCCCAAATATGAAGAAGTAATCAAATACAACATTTGGGAAATTATAGCCATAAATAAATTTCCCTCTTAATTTAAAGGTACAAATCTCTTATATGAATGATTTTCAGTGAATTTTGATCTTTCCTAATCTAACAGGGATATGTTCTTGACCCGAGAATAGAAGAGGTAAACAAAGCTAAACCCAGATGAGAAATAGCTTAGGCAGGGTGGATTCAACTTTAAATCTAGCCAACTCTGAGATTTCATCAATCAGATTAACTCCCAAAATTGGTAGTGTGTGAACTTCTACTAAAAATACAAATGCAAGACTAAATATTAATGATGAAATGCTGATGAATCAATCTATATCACAGAAACGTTACCCAACTTAGGATAACAATAGATCTTCCCCTAAATTAACTCTATCAAATCATAACATAGAAATCTGGTTCAAATATAGATTGCAAATTTGACTTCAAAGAAACATTCAAGTTTAATAGAAAGACAAATGAAATGCAATGGAACAGTTAAAGAAATGGTATTCAGACACACACAACTGACTCAGCAAAAATGCTATCTTTCACACCAAAATTTAGCCAACCTTTGTATTTATTTTGGAAATAATACATATAGAGTCCCAGATTAGGCCGTTACAAAAAAATGGGGTAACCAAAATGGTTCTACTTCCCCAACCAGAAATGATAACCAAAGGTTTATATATTACACTATCAATCAAAATTTGGTACAAAGAGAGAATCTATTCAAGCTTCAGTTACATTCCCTTTGCCTAATTAAGCCCTATAGGCAGTGACAATTCTGATAACTCTGATGAGTTCCTCATGTTTATTGACATGGACATTGGTGTATCAGATGAGCCACTTGGAATGCTCCTTAGCCAGGCTCTTAATTACATCAGTCCGGTCCTTCAATTCTTCCATGGCTTTATAAATACATGCTCTCAACTACTGGAGTTCGGGCACTTTGTCCAAATGGGTGGAAGATTGCTCTAACAGCTTGTCCACATAATCAGAAAATGAGTTCTACATATTGGCCAATCCTATCATTTCTTTTCCCTACCCACTCATCTGTGATTCTGTGTGCAAACCTTGAAGAATCTTAAAGTCTTTGTTCTATTCTTCCTTGACCTTAACTTCTACTTGCTGCAACCCCGTCTTGACCTGGATAATCATCTCAATTTTGAACTCTAGACTTTGAAGCCACTCGATTAGAGGTTCATCTCCCTTTTACAGAATCTTGGCTTTCAATGCCTCTTTTGTCTTCAATTTTTCTGCTATGTGGAGCATCACTATGCACTCCTGACACTTCACTCTCTCAGATGCGAGAGGTTGCAAACTATTCTCAATGTTGTTCCTTTCCATCTCAAATCTCAAGAGGACATTACCCAACTACTCGACAACTACCTATCCTCCTGCAACTTGGCTATTATGGCTTGATTCTCCATGGTGTTGGGATCAAATATGGTTTGAGTACTGGAGGTTACTAGCAACTCGAGTAACCAATTGCTGAATGAAATTAGTTAGCTCACTGACTTTTGGCCTTAAGTTGTACCTTTTCCATTTTAAGTTCTCCCAGCTATTCTTCAATTACTACATTAGTGGATTTCCACCAATCCACTTTGGTACCATGTCAGGCTAAGCCCATATCAAATAAGTGTAGCTCAAAATCTGAAGGGGTTAAATTTTCATAACGACCCTCCTTCGTGGGTTTTTCTACCTCCATAGTGAAATGCCCAGTCTCTGGGTCTCTACCCAATGTGGACAATGTCTTCACTTTCTTAGTCTTTACTACAGCAGTGCTGGGTTGCATGGCTCAAGCTAGAGTATCTTTGCTGGGAGACCCTTCTTCCAATCTCTTTCTTTTGTGCTCCAAAGTGTTTTATATCCATGACTCAGCACTGGTGACCTTAGTGGTAGACACCAACTCCTCTATAAAAAGTTTCCTAATGACTGGAGGAGTAGAATTTTGCCTTGAAGCAAATGGATTTACCGAGGTAGGATAAGAGGACACCAATTTGGCTACTAAAGCAACCTTCTACTTTTTCCTAGCCTCTTCTTTTGATTCTATGGTTGAAGGAGTATCTTAACCCACTTTTATTATGACAGGGGACCCTCACCTTGGAGAATCTTGGGTTGAAGTTCCAACTGGTACATCTATAATGACTGCTTTAGCTAGCTACTCTAGTTCCACACCTTTGGTGGGTTCTTCTTTTGTTCCAATATTTGGGAGCAGGCCTCATCCACAAGTCTTCTTTGGTTGAACTTCTTTTTCTGGAGGTTCATCGCCTCCCCCAGTTGGTTGAGATGAACTCTTGGTCATAGTTGGGAGTACCACCGAAGAAATTATTGCAATGTTGGAAGTATCTTTTGCCAGGGTCCTTTGAGTAGGAGGCTTCCTTTCTGACCTCTTCCTTCTTCTTGCCATCCATTCAACACATTGCTCTCTCCTCTTATAAATACCACTCATTAGAGTCTGCAAGTCACTGACGGCTTGATCTAGAATGGGCTCAGAAATAATGGAGAGGGGTTTGATCTTCTCGAGATAGGTATTATCATACATGTGTTGGCCGTCATCTACTAGTCCCTCAACTACAAGATTGACCTTGAACTTTTTGATTTGTTCAATGTTTAATTTGACATAAAATCTATCTCTACTCTCTAGATCATCTCTACAATTGGCCCAGTAGTCTTCAATGTCATCTACATGGTGGATAGCTCGCTCATTTATAGGAAATCACGAGCATAATTAACTGGATCATATTGTGGCCTCAGAACATCAAAGGTTTCCAATGAAAACCTCTATGAAAATGCCTTTAGAACATTCTTTGCCTCAGACCAGGATGCACAATTGTAGGCTCTAATAGTCATCGGGAAGTCATAGCATATCTTCCTAGCATCAACGAAGATCAAATTCACCTGAAGAGCTTGCCTCATCACCTCCACTAGCATGATCATATCCGTAGGATATCTAGGCAGCTTCAAAGGGAAGTCGTCAAAACCTACAAGATGAAGGTATGAGAAATCTCTGAATTGAATAAAATAGCATTCGAATTGGCTGACAAAAGCCATGGCTTTGGGAGAGAATCTCCTTTCTAGACAGCCTTGAAGCTCCCTGCACAATCTCATTGTAAACGCATCATTAACCCAAAGATATTCAGCATAACTGTTGTGCAATTGCAAAGAGGGGAAAAAATTGTAACTCTTAACATCAACAGGAAATTCTTCTAATCTAGGAAGCCCTAGCCAAATTTGGATTGTAGCAAGAATATACAAAAGGACTGAAGACATATAAAATTCATTCTGGTGCTTAGCTCTATCTAGGGCCTTCGAGAGGTTCTCACTTACCATAAGGGCCCAATCAATGAAGTGATGTTGGGAACAAATTACTTGAACCAGGAAGAAGTGATGGTCAATAAAATTGAGTGCCTCACTCTCACCTCTGATCCTATGGAGTAGCACCATAATGTTTATTATCTCCAGCTTCAGATTAGTGCCATATAGTGTCTTTGGCAGCTTCCCTTTGGTGCTCCTGGGCTCTTAAAACCATGCTTTCATTATCTCCTTCTTCCAAATTGAATTTTTGGTGATATATTCAGTCACCGCCTGACTATATGTCATTTCTGAATACTCAGCTTGTTCTGGGATGCGAAGCGAGTTCTGCACTAATTCTCTATCGATAGATAGCAACACTGTATCATTGGGCAAGAGGATTTTCTTGGTATCTAGGTTGTATCGAGCTATGCATTCTGAGATCAATTCTGGGGCTTGAATAGCCACAAGAAAACATCAGCTTCAACTAATCCGCTCTCCTTCAGTTTCTCAGTGATGGGATGCATCTGGTCCACTTTTAGTCTTGTTTGAAAGTTCTACATATCAAAGAACTTCAGAGACGTATCCGAGATCTTATGCCATTCAGAGGTAATGCTGTTCATTTCATCAAATCCCAAAAATATAGGAGCCATACTTCAAATGATCTGATTCGGGAATGAAGAATATCTTTTCAAGAATGCAGGGGAAAAGAAAAACCAGTATCAAAGGCTTCAAATTCAAACAATTTGTTAAACAAACGGTAAATTTTGTTGGCAACCTCCAACTGATCTTATAACTTTTGAATTATTACCATTTAACAACCGACTTTCCATGCCACATGAACGAGCAGACCTCGGCATTAATGAAACAGTCCGTTATGAAGTAAAACGGCTTTATTTGAATTAATTACTTTACTCATACGGACCGTTTAAGAAATGTCTTTTCACTTCAGTAACCGCAATGGTAACTTTCCTGAGGTAGCGGAAAATTACTTTTCCACTTCTCCTTTAGGCTGAGAAATGCTTTTTGGAGTGCTCTCAGTTCAAAAATCCACCAAAGGAGATATTCGGTTTGTTGGGGTGCGAAAATGACATGTGTTAATTTCATCGACGTTCTTTATATCTTGGATTCTTTATGAGATAGATTCCTCCTCAAAATCCCTTCATTTTAATGGGTTGGTGGAAAACATACTCCGTGGGTCAAAACCTGCCTGTTGGAGTAGTGGAGAAGCCATTTTCCATTTTTCTGCTAGTAGACTTATCTCTCAGATTTCTTTCTATTTAATCATTCCTCTTGGCTTGTAGAGGTGTAGTTCGGACACAGTAGTCCTTCTAAACCTAAGGGATCCATTTTAGAACTGCACTTCTTGCTGAGACATCACTTAGTAGTCATCGGCGAAAAATGCACCCTACTGATGCTTTTTCGCCGGTGGCGAAGCCCGAACCCAATTTTTTGCCAATGCTCCAAAATGATGAATTATGGATAAATACTTCATTTGCATGAAAACTAATGTTAGAAATCTTCAAACCATGGCCTTTACCAGATTGGGAACTTAAGCTACCCAAAGAAAACATGATCTCAAATGCAGATTCGCTCCGGCTTACAAAAGAAGTCAAATTGGGGAAATCCAGTAAAGGTCTCCTATCCTAAGGGGATAGCTAGACTTAGACTCAGGACTCATATGAAGCTTTCATGACCATTACTACACATCAAACATCCACTTTTGTCTAAAGGTATGTGGACAAAAGGTGGGGCAACAATGGGAACAATAATCCTGATTAGGAGAAGGAGATTGAGATAGAGGGAGAAAAGATGCATAACAATTTGGATGATACTGGGATTACGGTTAAGGAGAAAGGTTATATTAAGGAGAATATTCTCTTGCAGTCTATGGACATCAAGAAAAATGAAGATTTTGAGGAAGAAATGCCCTGGTCTAAGGACATGTTCAAAGGAACGGATTATGATATCCTTTACGTGGCTAAAGATTTTGTGAAAGTAGTAGAAAGGAAGAAAGAGAACAACTTGGAAACTGATGAGAATGAGTCATCTTTGACTATAGGGTATTTGTCTGGTAAGGAGGATTATACTATTAGGTTTTAACACAGGATAAAGCCAAAGCCCTTTATTCCTTCAGGAATGACAATTGGTGCTACGAGGAAATAAAAAAACTCAGAGCGCAGAAGAATAAGAACAATATAAAGGTAATGATAACTCTCAGGACTTTTGCGCCCCTGTCCTGCTACTAAATAGAATTGAATGTATGCAAAAATCACTGGAGAATATGCTAGAACATTCCAGGGAGGCAATGAAAGCTTCGACTAACAACCTCAGAATGCTAGTCAACATGCTGGAGAAACTTGATAATAGTCACCCTCCTTCTGCCAAGGGGAAAGGTCCGAGGTCTAAAACGAGAGCTAAGATAAATCAAACCTCTTTCTAGCAAGAACATCCTGGAGCTAAAAGCTAGTGTGGCCAAGATGACCGAGCTGGATGCAAATATGGATGAAACCCTCTGGAGTCTTAAAGGATGGAAGTAGTTTTTTCTATCTATTTCTTGTTTCTTTTCTTTCTGATTAGGGTTGTTCGCTTGTTGATGGGTGCCTTCGTGCCTTCATTTATTAGACAAACTTTATAAAATAAAGATTACAATTGTTTTTTCCTATATATGTTTGCCTCAAATGAGACATTATGCAGTTTTAAAATTGACCATTTTTAGCTAACACAACTACAAAAAGACAATTCATATCTTTATTAAATTGCCTTGTTCTTTATAAATATATTTTGAAGATAATTATTTTTGAATGGTTTTCATAAAGATATTAAATATTTTGAATTGAAAACAACGTATAAATAGACCTTCAAGAAATAATTTTACAATAAAAATATTTATATTATTTAAATAAATAAAGTTCATATTGTAAATTTTAGTTTATTTAAAAAATCATGTTTAAAAATTATATTAAATATTAAATAATAAATATTAAAGGTGTTTACTATAATGTTAATTTGATTTTTAAAATTATTATAATATATATATTTTTTAATATGTATAATTTTTAATTTTCTTTTTATTATTTTCTTATATACTTTATATTTTATCTTATTTTCTTTTTTATACTCAATAATCAAAAAATCTCTGAAGTTGGTGCCAAATTAAATGCATTCTTTTATGTGTTATTATAATAATCAAAATCTACAACGAGAGGGGAAAAAGTAAAGCAACGTTTTAAAAATATTTATGTTAACTAAAGTATCAATACAATTTTCTTAACAATATAGTTATGATGAGACTCTATATTATTTTTATAGTAAATTTACATTTGTTTGAGATTATCTATTAAAATATCATTATGATTATAAATATTTTTTAGGTTTAGTTTCCATGGTTAAAAATTAGAGGCCCTAATTTATTGAAATTTTGAAGTTTAAGTTTTAAGCTTTTTATTTTTTCATTATTATAAAAAAATCGTAGAATTGTGTAATTATCAATTTTTTTAAAAAAAAGCAATTGTATTGAAATATTTTTAAAATCCTCTTTTATAAAATAAAACTTTATTCTTCATTAAAAATATTTTATTTTTATTTATTTGAATAACTAAAAAATTGTATGGCAACAACTTTAATCTTGTAATAGAATGACTTAGAACATCTATATAAGACAATTTTAATCATTATGTAAATTTAAATATATTTAATATTTTATGATGTTAGAAATTATAAATATAAGATTTAAGCTTTTTTCATTTATATATGTTTAAATTGTAGTATGTTACTTTATTAAATGTAAGATTGTTGTACAAAATTATTTAAAATTATCTTAATAAATTTAACTATTTTATTTTTAAACTAAAATTTTAGAGAATATATCTATATGTTTTTATTATTCTAAAATTTTAAATTCTTTTATAAAGTTTAAGCAACTCTCCATACATTTTGGTGGAACTTTGCTGCTCTCATGCAACCTTGTTAAAAATAGAAGTGAATTGAAATTAAAACTGAAATAAAAAGTCTATTAAAGATGTTGGAGTGTTCTAAATAAGGAAACATGTTAGTCTCCTTAGAGAATAATGATAGACTTCATGGTGCCATTACCTATTTGATTCAAGTTGTCCCTTTAATAGGGAGGAGGGGCTCAACCATTATTGCTCTCCATCCAACTTCTCGTGAGACATAAAAACTCTCGGTACTCTCTTTTTATTTTCTTTTCTAAAACTATAAAATAGAGATTTTTTTAATTTCTATTTATTATTAAAAAAAATTATTTGATTAAAAATAAATTATATATTTGTATTTCTTTATTTATTTGGTTATTTGGGAAGATGATCTATAGGGTGAGCATTTATCAAGAGAAGAAAATAAGTTAATACAACTTTATTCTATTGTTAATAATGACAATGAAATTACTAACTTATGAAGGCTGGCAGATATATCATAATAGCATTAGTATCAAGTTAGTTTGATAAAAATAACATATAAGTGCTAATAAAACCATGTCATGAGTAAAATGAAACTATTAAAATAAAATTCTCAATTTATTGAAATCATACTATTAGACTATTAAAAGTAGGTTAATAGCATTCACTCTTAGTTTCATATAGACATCAAAATTAAAAGTGCTATCATAGATTAGACATTAGAGTTTTTTCCGTAGAGCAAGATTATCTCCTAAATTCAAAGGTTTTATTCAAATTGTCTTTTGATCCCTATAAATAGATGGATGCAGAGTTGATTTGAAGATATCACTTCTACATTAAAACTCATTTTACCTATAAAATCATTTTCTAAATATCCTACCAATTTACCTCATATACTACACAAATATACAACAAAAAAAATAATAATAAAAATGCACACTTTCCCTAATAAACAAAAGACGCTAAAACTTCCTCTAATAAACCGAAGTGCCAACTACTAATTGAAAACTACCATTTTAACTTATCCTATCGACGCGCCCATTACCCTTGCGGGTGTGACCGTTACAACCTTATTTCATAAATAATCATATAAATAACAAAGCTCAGAGAAACAAATGTGTTCATTGTTTGTAAGTTCATAGCTTATTTTGTGGAGCGAAATTGCAAAGCACTGTGTTTACAAATTCGGGCAAATTGTGTCTATCGCTTAAAGATACCATGGATCATGCTATCAAGTCTGGAATGGAGGCTTATAATTATGGACAGACCTACAAAATTAGAAATAGATATTGTTATGGTTGTGGGGAGATGGGTCATTTTGTAAAGGATTGCCCAATGAAGAGGAGGAACAATGGTGCTCAGTTCAAGCCCAAGAACCAACAAAAGTACCATTTCAACCACAAACCAAATGTAGAGGCAGAAACTAAGCAAATTGAAGATCGATTCAGAGATTTACAAGAACCTAGGAGCTGTTCTGATTCTGATAAAGAATATATCAGTGATTATTATACTGAAAATCCCATTAACATTAAATCTTCTATTGAAGTCCATGAACCAAATGTAGAGGCAGAAACTAAGCAAATTGAAGATCAATTCAGAGATTCTCATATAGAATATATCAGTGCTAATCCTGAATATCCCACTAACAATAAATCTTCGATTGATGGCCATGAACTAGAAAATGTTCGTGTCTTCCATACAGTGGAAGAAAATCCAGGCTTTGAATTAGATTCTAGTTGGGAACAGATTTTCTTGGAAAATGGTGTAATGACTGAACGTGCTACAAAAATAGGATCTCCAATTGATGTCCACAACTTGGAAAATGTTGATGTTGGACGTACTTTGGAGAAAAATCCAAGTTTTGAATTAGACTCAAGTTGGGAACATATCAACTTCAGTAAGGAAGATTAAATATTTGATTTTCTGATTAAAAATTACTTCAGAATTTCTTATATTAAATTTGCAGTTATCCTTTGCACTCTTTCTATCTTCTTAAAACTTTAAACTTCTTCATATTTTTGTCTTTGCAATTCCATAATTTTAATTACCACATTGTCTAAATATTCTACACTAAAATGCAGTGGTTTTTATTTTGTTAGTGGGTTTCATAATCCACCAACTGTGAATTTTAGATTAGACAAATCGAATTCTAATCCCCCAACTTTTATATATCCTTCTTTTAATGAATCCTTCACTATAATCCACATTGTCAGCAAAGAACATGCAGCATAGTTCCTGCCAAGTGCAGGCAGAGCAGCTTGACAGTCTGCTAAGCTCGGAAAGAACAGAAAAGCAGAGAGGAAAAATTTGACAATCCACTGAGGCGGTAAAGAAAGAATAGAAAACTGGACAAATGGAAGTAAATTTTATTCGAACAAATTCGTTTTTTATGCTGAATTTGCTGAGAGCATGGCAAATTTGTCCAGCAGTCCTTATTTTAACTTCTCTTATACAAATAGTTATGAAGAATAATAATGTTGTTATCAAGCTCCATTGACAAGTTAACATAAATCATGGTGGAATGATATATAATGATGATGTGATCATTAAACTTGAACTCAAGGCAACACTGTAATTGTTGTAGGTGATTGCACAATTTGGCGAGGCTGCAAAAATATAAAGGAATTAAATTTCAGATATCCAAAAATAAATTGGAAGATAAGCAAGAGAGAACATATAATAAATAATCATCATTTTACTTTTCTAATGCTTTTACATTGCATCCGACAGTAGAAGGAACAAAATTCTCTGCAATTGAAAAGCTACCATAGAGAAAATGTAAAGAATGAGCAAAACATAAGTTTTGGTGGAATAATAGATTTTTTTCGAGGGGAGCTCAACAGCAGGGTACCAAATAAGATCATCAAAACCCAATTTTCTCATACTATAATTCCAGGTGGAAAGAAGATGCCCATTCTTCGGCACTTTTTATTTTTATTTTTATATCATTAGGTGTGAATTTATGAGTGAATTTAACGCGTTTTTCATTAGCATATATTGTTAAAAATAGTATGTTTATTTAGAGTCACATTTCAAGCTGTTATCATGCTTTAAGCGTGTTAAAGAAAAGTTGTGCTTTCCTCAAATCATATCTTGAAATCATATCTGAATCAAATTCGGCTTATGTAATTACTCTAAGATTATATAGGATCATGCCTGGAATTTGATATATATATAATTTACAATATTTTTAAAACAAAATATATGAATTTGGAAATTTGTTTTACCAATTTAATATCTTAAATCTTAGTATGCAATATACTTATTTTTCTATTATTTATTATATATTTATATTAATTTAAAATCTTTTTTGAGAATAAAGTATATAAACTTAAAAAATTTCTTTTTGATATTTTTTTGCTATATTACAAATTTATAATCATTTTCTAAATTTAAATTATTTTTATCACAAATAAAAGTTCAATATAATTTATTTGTATATTATTATTGATTTAAAATATTTTTTATATTAAATATGGTTTATCAAAATACAGTATCCAGGAGAAGTTCACATTTTTAACCCATCACCATCAAAACAAATTATCGGCAGTTACAAACAATATATCAATGCTTCACAACATAAATATATACATTATGGAATAAGAAGGTATTATCAGATAAGAACTTGTTCTATCTTTCATCCTGGTGTGGGGCCCAAGTTTTCCAGCTTGTGTCTCCTTCCATCCAAATGAGTACCTTGTCCTCCTCAATGTGTTGCCTGTAAGGATGTTGCATCACCTCTACCATAGGTATATCACCTGGTATTACTGATAGTAGTACAACCTAGACAACATTGTTTCTTGCCTGACCATCTGCCCTCTTTTGCTCCTCTACATCAGCCATAAAGTTGTGCAGGCCACCTCAAAGGGAGTATGTTCTTCCGACTCCCTAGACCATGTATAGCCATGAGACACCTCCTAGGAACTGAGCCTCACTATGTCATCCTTGAAAAGGTTTTCTAGCTTGGTCTTTTTGATCTTTATCACTATAGTAGCTTGCATAACAATATTATGAAAAGTAAGCCTCCACAGAGACTTAGTAAGCATCCTAGATTTATCACCAAAAACATTGTCATTGCGTAATTTCCAAATGTTGCACAGTACAAGTGCAGAAAAGAAAACAAAGAAATCATTACTAACTAAATTCTAACCCCATTAATATGCCCACAAACAATCTCATGCAAGGAAACATTACTTCCAATGTCAATGCCAAATATCTTCCACATTTCTTTAGCAACAATACAATTGAAACGACATGTTTTATTGATCCCGGGACTTTACAGATTGTGCAAACACTCACTTCTCCAATACGGAGCCTAAATGCCACCCTGTTTAAAATAAATCTCCATTTGAAGCTCTTGAATTTTGGTTCATAAAAGGATGTCCAAAGGGCCAAAAAAATCTTACTCCAGTCATCATTGGGGAGCTGAAGGTCCCAACAGTTATTAACATGGGAGAAAATATCACAGTCAGCTTTAAGGGAGGAGAATATTTGTTTGGTTTTGATGTGGGGAAGGAGTCATCTTTCCACCTATATGACAAGAAAGCCTCACTATCAACAACGCAATATTTGGGATGTAGGTGGGAGCAGGCTTTTTAAAAACAACATAAGTATGGTATTGGGACTGGGGGAGGTTGAATTTAAGCATCAGATCATTCCAATTTGGGAGATCATCATTCTGAAGTATATCTGCAAGTAGACAAATCCCTTTGTCCGCCCAGGTCTTGGTAGATCACCCTTGTAAGAGAGTAAGTGTTTTATCATGATACTGCAACCCCTACCAAATTGATCTACTACCACAAATATGTCGAGTGGCCATCAACAACCCTTTCTCCTCAACTAGGTGTTTTACACTTTCCCAACCTTTCCAAATATCTTGTAATACCAGAGAGTCCTTCACCTTGAAATCCACTTCCCTACCTAATATGTCTTTGAGTTTAAGGCCCTTCCACCATTTTCCTTTCGATGGGGTATCCTTGATGATGTTGTTCCTAACCAGAATTTTTGAAGGTTCATCTGTGATAAGAGACTTTACAACCCATTTAGCTGCAAGTGCTACACCTTGAGTCCTTAAATCTTTAAGCCCCAACCACCCAACCTTCTTGTCCACCGTGCACCAATCCCAATAGACTACATGTCATTTCTTATTTCCCATACCATTCAACCACAGGTAATTCCTTATATGCTTTTGGAGAAAATTGAATTGATATTGGTGAAAAAGACATGTTGAGTAATAGTAGACGCTATAAGTACATAGGATCTTCTAACACACATGTACTCTCCCTCCTAAAGAGAGATACTCGTTATCCAACTTTCCTAATTTCTTGATGACCTTGTTTTTCACCCATTCCCAAATATTGTTTAGATTAGAATTAATGGAGAAGGGGGTGCCCAAGTATCTTACCTGCAGATTGGTTCCCCCCAATTAATGGACCATTGAGTAACCCATTCTAGGGGGTTTCATCCCAGCCCAAGGGAATATATTTATTTATGGAGATCCTGCTTCCTAATGCTTTACAAAATACCTCCCATGAAATTATTCAGATTTTCTTCTTCCAGCACAAACAAAGCAATCGTGTCTTCTGCAAACTAAATATTTACTTCTCCACCTTCTGGAATGCTCATACCTTAAATTTTAGGGGACTATGTATTATCTCTCAATAGGTAACCCAATACATAAGCAACAATCACGAATAAGGCAAGGGCGAGGGGGCACTCCTATCTGATGGAACGTGACAATTGAAACTCTTCAGACATGTAACCATTAACTTCCACTCTGGTTTTGGCATCCTTCATAAGCACCTGCACCATCTTAACAAATTCAATAGGGAAACCAAGAGCTTCAAGAATCATGAATATAAATCCCCACTCCATTCTATTATTTTCTTTCTCATAGTCTGTTAGCTTTTTGTCCTGGCTCTTTAGCCCAACTCATAGCTTCCCAACAGGTGATTAAATTTAGTAAGATGTACTTTCCCTTGACAAAATCTATCTAATTGGGGTTAATGGCACTAGGAAGAACTTTCTCTAACCTTTTAGCAAGGTTTTTGCAATAATTTTATATGAGACATTGAGTAGGGTGATTGGTCTCTAGTTTTTAATCAATGTCTAGTCACCTTCTTTAGGGATGAGCTTAATTAGACCACTATTAATGTCTCCTCCCAATAAACCATTCTCCATAGATCCCTTATATACCTCACAAAGCTCCTCACCAATCCACTTGTTGTTCTTCTTGTAAAATTTAGCGGGGATGCCATCAGGCCCAAGGGCTTTGTCTACGGCCAAGGCCTAAATGGAATTGCATATTTATTTGACAGAAAATGGTTTACCCATAATCAATGCATCTTTCTCACATACCATCTTAGGAATCAACCTCCTAACCTTCTCTCTGGCTTGGCATATACTACCTTCTTCTTCAGATGTAAGTAAGCTCTTGTAGTACTTAGAGAAGCCCTTGAGTATGTCCTCTTGGACTTCAATCTTAACACTTCCATCACAAATTTCCACAATCTTGACCTTGGCTTCTTTATTTCTAAGGATCTAAAAAAAATATTTTGAGCCCTTATCCCCTTGGTCCATCAAGTTAACCCTTGCCCTAACTCTAGATCCTTTCACTTTGTTATTCTAAATGTTCCTCAAGGAGTCCCTCGCAATAATCACTTCTTCAATAGCATGGGTAGAGGAGGGGACTAGCTAAAGTTCATATTCTTCTCTGGCTAATCTCTCTAAAAAATCTCCTTGCATCCTTCTGGAATCTCTAGCCATCTTTCCCTCAATAATTTGGGACAAGGATTTCCAACTAGAAGTGCATTGCACCCATCTGTTAATAGCACTAACTTGTGTCCACCTGTCATTTTATTAAAATGCCATATAATGTAAACAACATTGTAGATTTCATCCTCATTTAATAGGGAAACATTAAGGGAGAATTCAATCCTCTTTGGGTTATGGACTCTCCTCTCCCCTACAGATCCAAAACTAGTAGTGATGGGGTGGTGACCAAACAAAAGGTAGGGGGTCACCCTAACACTTCTACCTTCCTTATCCTTACAACATTCAAACCATACCTTATTGAAATAGAATCTTTCTAACCTTGAGTATATCCTCTTCCCTCCTTGCTAGATGTTATACCATGTAAACCAAATATCCTTATTCTCATCTTTATTCCCTTTGAGTGGATCAATTAGCATATTATTCATTATCATCTTATTCCTCAAGAACTATTCTCCACCCTTCCATTCCAACCTACATCCTCCTATCTTATCCTTCCAGTCTTCCACGATGTTGAAATCAAATCCTATGATCCAGGGTATCTTTTCAAGCTAAGACATCCATTTCCATAACTCATTTTTGCCCCTATAGTCATTTGGGTCATATATAGAGCATACCCCAAAGGCTTTCCCTTTAAAGTTGAATATAATCTATACTAGCCTATTACGCCGAGAGGTACCCCATTTGGACACAATTCCTTTCAACTTAGGACCGATTATGATGGAGGTTCCTCCTCCTCCTCTATCATGATAAGTTGAGAAGGAAACACCATCTCTCCATATGCACTTTCAAGAGACATCTAGGAGAAATTTATTAGCCTTTACTTCCTATAGCATTAGAATCCCAATATCTCTGCTCATTCTCAGGAATATTTGCACTATGTATTTCCTATCAGAGGATTCTAATCCTCTCACATTCCATGATGCAATTTTTATATCTATGCAGACTTAGTTGGATGTGTCCATATTATCTCTAAAGCTAGTACATCATTTAGGTAAATGTCTATTTGTAAGCTTATCTTCATTTTTATCATCTCTCTTACTATCATTCTTATTGGAAGAGCCTACATGCCTCCCTCTCTTTCTCCTTGAACCCATATGGATGGTAGGACCTTCCTCCTTCTACTGTTTCTTAGGAGGGGATCTCTTGAAGTCACCTTCCTCCTTCCCACCTATAATGATATCCTCTTCATGGTTAGGCTTCCCTATTATAGGGAATATGAGTCTAATTCTTATCTTATGTTGATCCTACCTTTGGCTCCAATACAACTTTGGCATCTCCACTCCTCCCATCCGAGAAAGGGGAGGAGCGAGTGGCAGAGAGGATGCTAGCACTAGGGTGAGACTTCAGAGGAAATGGGGGGCTGCTAGGATAATAAAAATATAACATTCATGAATTCATTCATCAGGGTTACTGTGGGGTTTGATAGTATTCTCCCTGTTAGACACATTATAGTCAACATAACCTCTGACATCCACACCACTGCCTCCTAGTCCAAATTCTACCCTACTGCTACCCTCCAGTCTGCCACTCATTTTATCCCCTTCACCTTTGTGTTGAAGAATGGACTCGAAGGGGCCAACACTTAGGTGAACATACTTTTCACTATGATTCCCTCCCCTCTTTTTAAAACCTTCATCATTAAGTCTCAACTTTTCTAAAGTTAATTGTTGGGTATTCATATTCTCGCCTTTGGGTTTAAATTTTGACTTGTGGGAGGTGGTCAGTTTAATAGCTAATTCTCCATTGCAAATTTCTCTGGAAGCATCAAGTGTTCCAGTGTTAGGTTTAGAAGAGCCCATGGTCTTCTAAAGTTCTCACAAACTTCTCTTGATGGCATCCTCGGTTGAGTATTGGATAGGCAGGGTCTCCTTCACCACAATGCCACATGTGTTTGGGGTGTGGATATTGCAAGGGGAAGGGAAATAATTCTTTGGGTTAGCTGGTCTAGTATTACCAAAGCCAACATGTTTAGACTTGGGGCGACTCATGGGATAGTTTCTCCTTCGGTGGCCTTCCTTTTTACACACAAAGCAGAGATTTAGACCCCCAAGAAATTCAATATCACAATGAGACATTCCATCTTCTAAATCAAAATCAATACCATCTGGTAAATCCACTATGGTTTTGAGAGATACAAGCACTCTTGCATCCATGTGAGGTAGAAGGGTATCAGACTTATCAACCCTAATCACTTGTCCCAATTATTCTAGGGCCTTAGGAAGCAGGGACCAAATAAAAGGAGGTACGTTCTTAATATTAAGCCACCTAGGGTTAGATAATGCTAAAACTTCATCAAAATTAGCATACATAGACCATCCAATCTCCCTAAAACTGGAGGAACAAACAACCCAGAATTGTTTATTTATGACAACCTTCTAACTAGCAAGGTCAACAAAAAAAATGAAAAAAACAAGCCTTTCTGAAGCATCCAAAAGAAAGAAAGTTTAAACCAAAACTTAATGGACCAAACAAAATGCAACAACTCATTAATAAAATCCCTCAAAGGAATTTTAGAAGTTTCTTGAAAGGAAAGAAAAACAAAAAAATTCCTTAACCAATCATTTGCATACTTAATAACCGTGGCCATTTTTTCACTAGGACGAATGACAATATTAATGGGTCTAGACTACTTACCTCTTGATCGGTCTCCTCCAGTGTCTTTGCCATCTTGTCTATACATAGAGATTGTTAGAATAGGAAAAACCCTATTCTCCCAAGAACACCTGCATGCATAACCTGTTACATGGAAGAAGTGAAGAACAGAAGACAAGAGAAAACTATGGAGGCCAAAAAGCCAGAGGAGACATCATATGCACAAGAAAACAATATATTAACAATATGTTTCAAGATGATACAATGCAAAGTGAAAACTCCTATGAAAAATAAAGAGGTGAATCCTTATAAAAGGAATCACGAAACCCTAAAAGGGAAAACCTAAGGTTAGCTTAAGAAACTAGAGTGAATAGGTGAGTTAGTAATTAGATCATAATGATTTAATTAATAACCCAAGAGACTATTACTCTAACACCCCGCTTAAGATAAGCTTAGGGAGAAGAAAAAAACTAGGAGACTACTGCAGAAAGCAGGAAAGAAGGGTCTCGACAACAAGGCTTGATCAGGTACCCAAGTACAAGAAATAAACTAGATGAAGGAAACTAAGCCTCCAATCTAGGGAAAGTGCCAAAGAAAGGAACAAGAAAGAGCATGAAGCATCTCTGAAGCATGAAGCTGTAAACACTATCAAAAGTAACTGCTGGAACCCCACTGAAAAAGTGCATGACCAGGTAGAGAAGACAAATCATGCATAACCTGTTACATGGAAGAAGTGAAGAACAAAAGACAAGAGAAAACTATGGAGGCCAAAAAGATAGAGGAGACATCATATGCACAAGAAAACAATATATTAACAATATGTTTCAAGATGATACAATGCAAAGTGAAAACTCCTATGAAAAACAAAGAGGTGAATCCTTATTTAAGGAATCATGAAACCCTAAAAGGGAAAACCTAAGGTTAGCTTAAGAAACTAGAGTAAATATGTGAGTTAGTAATTAGATCATAATGATTTAATTAATAACCCAAGAGACTATTATTCTAACAGAGCTGAATTAGGCTCCATCACATTTGGGATGTTCGTGAGTGACTATTTGGGAGGAAGACTTCAGAGGAGTGATGAGAACTCTATTTCCTTCAGATGTCAATGGAGAAATAGCCTCATCTACCTTCCCAAGAGATTTATACCCCATCACAAGGTGAATTAAATGTAGCGACATAGAGTGTTAAGTGGGTAGTAATGTGTATCGGCCTTAAGGAAACCTCCCACACATGCGGAAGGCTTCCAGGCCAAGTTGTAGAGCAATCACACCTTCGCAGGTCCTTTTTCTATGTCGCCATTGGTAATTTGATCTAAACTATTTTCCAAATAAAACATATTAATTTAGAAACTTGTCCACTAAATTTGACATTTTTGCATATATTACTAATTTATACTTATTTTCTAAGTTTACAATATTTGTATCTATATAAGAAAATTAATATCACGAGGGATTTTTATTTCTTATCAACACATGATTGTATCTTAATTTACATATAATAATACATGCTTTAAAATAGTAATGAGATTATTTTCATTACATTGTTAAGAAGAAAATATTTATTATATTTAATAAATGTTTTACTAATTATATTGATAAAATATTTAAATTTAAAAGAATTATTAAATTATTTGTAAGTTAGAAAAAAATTTGACAATCAATATTTATCTTAAAACATAAAATCAAAGGCATTAAAATGACCAAACCGTGAAAAAAAATTAATATGATGGGTAGGGGTGACTTTCCAATTCCAAGCTTGTATGGCACTGAGTAGAAAATTGCACTTGCTCCATGGGTATTTTAAGATGTAGGTGTTTTTCATTAGTCTAAATTATTTTAACATATTCAGATTTCATTTAATAAAGAAAAAATCAAACTTAAGGTTTCATTTGAGGGAAAAAGAACAATATTCAATCTAGGAATATTTCAATGATCATAAATGAAGGATATGGCACAAAAAAGTACCAAGAAGGAAAATCATTGTAGTTGGGAAACCTCTATGTAATAGTACACTGTACCTATATGTGGTAAAATGTCAAGTAATCCAAATATTTAGTTGTAGACAAATGTATACCACCTAACATGGAAAATTTTGGCTGAAGAATTTCTTCCTTGCTAAGAATTCTACAAGGGTGCATCCAACAAATGTTACAGAATGTTAAAATTTGTTTGATAATTTAATAGGTTACTTAGTGTAGAAAATCATTTGAGAAGCATTGTTAGAAGGAACAATCTCCATTCAACACTAGAATGTGTACAACAACAAAATTCTCTGCAATTGAAAAGCTACCATAGAGAACATGTTAGGAATGAGCAAAATGAAGGAAAAAATGGTGATTTGCTGATCACAAGACAAGAAAATATGAAAAATCCTAGATTTCCTTCAATAAATGAGAGACAAGGTATCCATTATATAGAAAATCAAAAGGGAGGTGTCATTATGGTATTTAACCATATTCACAAATATTTCAACAACAATAATAAAGAGTTATAACTATCAACAATAAAATTAAATATATCCAATCATATATTTAATTGTAACAACAAAGTCAAGAAAGGAAGCCCTAGGGAAAACAAAGTCGAGAATGATTTCAAGGTCAAGAAAGGTAGCCCCAAATGTAAAAAAAATTTCTCCAATGGGCATTAGTGTTGTCATTCTCCCTTGTAATACCTAGTAGGAAGAACATGAAGTAGATATCTAAGATTCTTGAACCTTTCATGAGCTAGAGCCTTTGAGAAGATGTCTTCTATCTCATATTCTACACTACAATACATTATTATGATCAACCCTTACTGGACAAACTCCCTAATATAGTGATGTTGTATCTCTTTGCCTAGTTTTTTTCTCGTCCTAGTCCAAATCAAAATTTTAAGCTGTCAAGTTTTTGCAAAGAATTCAAGTTTTCTAACTTTGCTTTGTACAAATTGAATTGGTAGGCCAACAACGTAGAGGAGATTATAATGGACATGTCACATTTTCATGATTATTAAGTTCTTTAGGTCTGATCAACAGAAGAAGTTTGTGTAAGTATAACATCTTCTAATGTTGCATTATTTATGGGAGAGAAGAATCAAACTGTAGGTTTCTGAAATGATCATTTGGTTTATCCCACTGATAACCCAGCTAGAAATGAGGTTTATATAATGAAGATGATATTCTTTAGAGCATGAGAGGCTCATATTTATCTTTTCTTTCTTCCATAGAAGTTAAAACAACATTTTTATATTTTGAATACCAGATGTAAACTCAAAAATAAATACAAACTATATCTGAGTTTAAACCTAAATAATAGCCTAATGGAAAAAACTCAAGTGGCAAAACCATCCCCATATCAAATCTGAGGAAACTTACACAATAGTCATCTTCTGTCATGACATCTAAGCTTAAGTTTATACATTGGATGACTTTATTGTAACAAACTTGGAAATAACCTCCAACTAAATGTATGCATCAAATAGTTCCAATATGAGAAAAGTATATTAGTTTTAATTGAACATGACTTGTATTGATGTTTGTAGCATCAGTTAGATAAATA